>JAFELO010002597.1:50500-70024 GCA_017140195.1 Eumaeus atala
CCCCCCCCCCCCCCCCCCCGCAATGGGCCATATTCGGTACTTTGTACTTAAGAAAGTTAGTTTTAACGCGCCCAAATGAAATAGCACCGATAACCGATTTAGTACTAGTGGCGAGTATGACTATCGGTTAGAGTATTAGTAGTGATAATTTATATTCAACATATTGTCCTTAAATGCGAGATGGATGTCCCCGTCCGATGGCTTGTCCCTGTGCTTTCGAATGAATATTACCGCTTCATTGTGTCAAAACTGTCTAATCCTTGTTTAGTTGTCCCGAAAGGCTCTGAATACATTTTACTAGTGGGATATTTTTTCAATATTACTAAGGAGTACAATATCGATACTTAATGTTACTGTGTTTAAAATAAAAAATATTTCAAATATGTATTTCAATAAAAAAAAACTCCTACACAATTTAAGCAATCGATAACCACTGATGAGTTCAACAAAAAAGTTATCAATCTTCGAGTGAACTTCCCTGAACTTTATTAATTATTGACCCAAACCGCCAATAGTTGAAACTGAAATTAAAGCAAGCGTTGTGATAAAATATAGCAATCAAAACTTTCAAAAAAAGTATTAAAAAAATCGTCTTCTCCCTGTATGGTTATGTGTTATGTATATATATATATAGTTTTTCTACGTGTATCTGTGAAATTATTGATCAGATTTAGATCGTTCCTTTTTACTACTACTACTTGTTTAAAATAAAATGGACTTCTTCATCATTCCAACCATGTCCCGTTATATGATATCGGGGTCCGCTAACTTATCTATGGGATTTGATGAAGGCACCATTTTTACACAACATTGACCGCCACCAAAAATGGAAACCAGATAATTCGAACACACAAAACCAATGCTTTCCTTCACCGTATGAGCACTGATAAAATGAACCTAATCTAGCCAAACTCAGGGGTCGAACCTGGTCCACCCGAGTGTTAGTCTGAAGCGCTAACCACTAGACCACTGAGACTCGCTACGTAAAATTACATGGACGCCTAAGAAAAATATTTATTCGGAAGAAGTATCCGTCAGTGGATACCATGATATAAGTGCCAATCGACATACTTTATCGATTCTGTTGAGTGTTTAGTATCTAAAATCCTAAGTTATTCAAAATATTAAATTCCTCACGCTCAATTTGGCTTGTTAGATCTAGTAATAGTTCCAGAGCTGTGCGCTACGCTAACAGTTGCATAAGACTTAGATATATTATTTTATAGATATTATTTATCGACTGTACGAGAGGAGCTACGTGCAATAGCCGATTCGGGGTGGATGCGAGTAGACGGAGATCGCCAGTCTTGACTTTAATTGAATGATACCTACATCTAGGTGCGCAGACTGATAATGATAACGATATGGAAAGGAAGCCTTTGGTATTAAATCATTAGTATGCATATATTTATATCTAACAATAGTCCGTTCGTGTTCTTTTTTATTTATATTATGGGGTACATACGAGCAGTCAGATCCTATTAATAACCACAGACGCCCCATAAATATCTTTACAGCGTGTGTATAAATGTGAAACACCGGGTCGGACAGGGAGTTGTCAAATGAATGAAATAAACACTTAATATATCAAATGAGTTATTGATAAATTGAAATAAATTAGAGAAATACCGCTTCATTGATTAAATTATTAAATCTTAATTGGGTATTTAATTTTCTATTTCCTCTAACAGTTTTGACGATAAAATATTCAGGTCCTTTGAGGATTCACTGAGTTTACACTAGAGTGCTTCATCGTTGCAGTTGATTTAAAAAGAATACCTAATCGAAGTTTTCATAATTATCAAAACGTTTTAGATAATGTTATACATTCTATGTTCATCAATGCTAATATAGGATTCTAATGATAAAATAACTCATAAAAATCCGTCGAAAAAGGAAATATTATGTATCATTTTTTTGGAAATCATTAATTAATTAGTCATTGATCATTATTGAAGGCGTTTTTTTTTTTTTTGGAATGAATCGTTAATGCTTAATAATTCTTCACTAAACGTAGTACATATGAAAAGAATAAGTTTTACTGGACTCATAGTGCAAAAATTCTTATAGATTAACATTGACATTTAGCTATGTGATATCTACGCCTCATCTATAGCACTTGAGTGACGACGATGACTACACATCCGTAGCACGCCTACGCCATCGTAGCGGTGCTACGTACATATCAGTTTTACACAGACCAATATTTGTTACGATTTTATCTGTGTACACTTTAATGATTTTTTGAAATTCATTACATTGTGAATAAAATTAGGCACTTTTGGAACACCATAATAAAAAAATTATTGGAATGGAAGCTTGTTTATGACGAGAGTGTCGCTGAAAATGTATCCTACTTACTAGGTAGTTAGATACTCATTAATAATTCGTATTTTCTCTTCTGACAAAGACTCCTTAACTTCACACTTTGTTCACAAAGGCATTAAGTACATTTTGAGATCCAGTCATGAATAAAACTTACGTCCTCGGTAAAATGTTTTTACCTAAAATTAAGGCATATTAAACGGTGGCGCCGCGATCACGTACATCATCCTTACCAGCCCTCATCCATTCACCTGCTGAACGTAGGGCCATTTTTGATAAACGCAAAACCGATCCATATTGGGTAAAACTGTGGTTCGCACATTTGGGAATATAAATATTTGTAGAAGGATATACCCTCACATATCCTTTTACAAATATTTTTATAAAAAATCTTATTTATTCTTTTTTTTTGTTTGAGTCTTTTTTTTAACACATTCATCTCGGAACTACTGGCCCGAGTTGAAAAAATATATTTTGTGTTGAATAGTCTACTTATCGAGGAAGGCTATAGGTATATGTAATATATATAACATGACGCTACGACGCAAGTGAAAGTGAGGGGTGGTGCTAGTTGTGTAGAAGAACAGATAATGTGTTTAAAAAGATATTTTCAAGTAATCCAGCGTTCACTCACACGCCCCACACACGTAACATAAACAGTAAAATATTATTATTTTACTGGCTCCCAGTGGAATGTACTAAAGTTCTTACTGTATATTTTCATTACGCTAAAAGTTTCTTGGGTGGTATTCACACTAGGAGAATAATAAACGTGTATTCGCATGTGGCTTCTTCAAGATTGTGTGGATATATTATCTCGCATTTCAATACAATTGTATTCATTATTTTTATGTTTAATTTTGGGAAAAGAGAGTATTATTGGATAAGATTTAGTTAGAACTCTATTATTGCAATAGCATTAAGAAATAATACACAGAAATTTTCTGATAGTAAACTTAATTGTTATCTCTTTAAACATCTTACGAGAGTATGTTCTTTCAAACTAAATTAAAAAAATGTTTCCCATTCAGATAACATGTGACACCAACCTATACTGTTAATCATATAAAGTTTAATATATCTTACTAGTTATAATTTGAATGTGTTAATTATTTTTCATAAGCCCCCGTTCGTTTCATATAAGTCATTAACGTATAGAGTGTACGTCAATGTCTTATATGAATACGTGTACGTGTACGGTCAATTATTTGCAGGTACAGACTAATAATAGCAACAACAACACAACACAATACATCTTCACGCCAGCTACCTAATGGGGAAAGGCAGAGAGAACGGAATGCTATACATCGCGATCCTTACATATACCTGCCTTGACCCACAGTAGTTACTCTCTTCATACAGACACGCCGGTTGCGAAGTCTCTTGATACCACCTTCGGACAGTACCCGATCACTCTGACCATGGTATGTCAGTCTTGGTCTTCATCGGTACCTACATCGTATATCTGCTTTGTTAACCTTTTACATGTAATTCTTTCTTCATGTCCGAACGAACGGAAGATACCCCTACTTATTTTTACACCGACCATTTCTTTCCTACCTAAGATCTCTTTTACTTCATTATTGCGAACACGGTCGGCGAGGGTTACGTCACACATTTTTCGCAACCTCATCTCAGCCGCGTTTACTCTACTTTCATGCACTTTCGTACACACCCAGCTATCACTTCCATACAATGACGCTAGGATCGCTCAAAACTGTGCTTTTAAGCAAATTCCCTAACGCTCCATTCACTCTGTTCCCTGCTTACAGTCTTCTTTCGACATCTGCGATGAACCTTCCATCCCTGCTGAAAGCACTAACAGGATATACAAATTCATTCACTTGCCCCAACATTACGCCATCGACCACTGCTATTACGTCCGTTCTGGCAATTTCAAGTTCTAAATCTTTACTTTCCTTCACATTCATTTGTAAATCCATATTATCACAATCATATTTCATAATTGTGATTAGTGTTTGTAGCTCAGATGGAGTGGAGCCTAAAGGAACTGTATCATCTAGATAAAACGGTCGCCACCAAATCACCCATTCGCATTCCCACACATCAAATCCCTGCCGACACTTATGCAAACATAGATTAACTAGGCGAGCCGACAACGCACAACCCTGCGTAACGCCAATACTGACATTAAACCAGGGTGATATGTCATATTTCTTATCGCCAATAGGACCTCTTGCAGAGTTATGTTTGGGAATGCTGCCCCGCCTACTGCATCTCTTACTGAGGCAGATACCGACGCATCATCCAAGACAGACTCATATATATTTCCAAAATATACACTCCAGTGTTTTGACACACTTTTGGTGCTTATAAGAATGAATGCTTACTTAATCCTCTTCATTGTGGAGACTGCCAAACAACCCCAAGGTTTTTTCACCTCCCATCATAAGAGTTTAATGTTCGCTTCCAAGGTATTCGCTACTACTCGCTAATATTTCATTCGTATTTTTCACACTTTTCTTTCTTTAAGATTTTAATATCATTCCTACAACGACGATATATTGCTCTCTTCGCATCCTTCGTACTACTATTCGTTTGCAAACAAGGAACGTACCCACCCGTGCTTTCTTCTTCACATTTTTGCACTTCCTCAGACCTCTTTGGTGACATCCACCATTCTTTCTTTGGAACAATACTTTTTTTGGTAGACATTCCACCCATTACCATGGTTGCCGTAAAGCTTCTAAGACGTTGGTCTAGTTAAATAATTAAATACGCGGTTTATTTAATAAAATCCTAAGAGCAGTTTTATTGTAATAAATATCTTTCGCGTAAACTTAAGACACCAATAGATGAACGTTGGCAAGTTTTGAAGGAAAGTATGGTGGATATTGCGAAAGAGGTTTGTGGCAAGTGAAAAAATGTGCAAATCAATGAGTGGAGATGCATGGTGGGAAGGTGGGCTGCAGTGAACCCGTGGACAGTCCACCCGTGATCATTTTTGTTGTAAAGCTTTGAAAATTCGGGCTGGTTAAATAATTAAATAAGCCGCGATAAAATCCGTAAAAGTAGTTTTATTGTAACGTTCATCTACGTCCAGGTCGAATAGGTTAGCTTTGGCCAACCGGTCCCACGATTGGTTCACATACAGACTTCTAACATTCAGATCCCACGTTTTACTCTATATCCTTTCAATCATTCCGAATCAAACGCGCTGTTTCTAATGTTGTCACACTTTATACATACCAAACCTTAAACATAACAGACACCTATATTGGCTAAAAACAAAATAGTAGTCCGTATCAAGGTTAGGACCTCTGAAGGCACGCGTATCCATTAAACACCTGCGGAGCTTACTATCAATCAGACAAGACAATAAATCAATCAATCAATATAAATTAGATATATCACACCGTTTTCGTCATTCTACCTTCATGTATACAAATGTGTATATAGTAGGACACCCACCCCGGCGCCAGCATGACCTCTCTGGGGAGCTCCATACCACAGGGCCATCACGCGTTCGGGGAGATCAGAGGTTTCACTACACTTACGCTTAGTCTCTTACACATAAAACATCCAAACGTCTGTCGTTCACTACATCTATCAATTCATTAGTCTTATATTCCAACCCATATCTCACATTCCACGTGCCTATCTGGTACTCCGCACTCCCCAACTCAACCAAGTGGTTACCTAGTCTGAGCGTTCGTCCGTTATACGTAGTAAGGTCAAATCGGTGGTAAAAATCCGTAGCCAGGAGATTCTTAGCACCCCTTGTTCCACAGTTACCGTGGCCGCTACCGTGGCTAGGACTAATGGAACTACGAAGAACTAGGGGCCGAATTCTACTGCCGTCGTCCATTCAAGTTTAATGCTTATAATCGCCACGCTTAGCAGGCGGATCGGCAATCGCAGATTAGGTTGCGGACGGGCGCCACTGCTGCCTATCGCCGATCTCGATGGCGCTACCATCAATCGGCGCGAGCACCGCCCGATGTTCCCTTCCATTTCACAGTCATTATAAAACAGACAGGATACCAAACAACCAGCTTGCTAAAACCTCGTAGTTGTTAAGAGACTAGTGCCCTATGACGACTCTTACGTCGGCCTGAGTTTGGATTGAGGGCGAGGGTATACTTAGGCCGCCCCCACACAGTCCCACACAGATTAACAATAAATATCTTATTTATATTGCAAAAGCATAAAAATATATTTCATTACCTGGTTGCATAAGCAAATTTCTATAGGAGGAAAGAAAGGAGTTTCTCTCGATTTCTCCTCGAACAAAAAAGTATATTTATAATTTGTAAACTGTCGCAATCCCTAATATTTAAGGACCTGTATCTTTCATGATATGGCCGGTCATGTAAAATATGACTATCAGATACCAACGTTCAAATAGCATTAGAAAATTTACGAAAGGAACACATGTGCATATAAAATGTGAGGATTGCCCTCGATTTTTCAAAAAAACCCGTAATCCGAATCCTTTCATACTAAAAAATTTTGAAAAAACGGCCTACAATTTACGATTTACCTACAAACAAAAACAAAACTTACAGGGGAATTATTAATCTGCTCCCTTCTGAGGTCAGTCAACAGGTTGCGATTGCTTGTCTTGACTATCACATGACATATTCTCGAATAACATTGCTTGGAATCAATTTGTAATTTCTGTATTGTAATGTACTGCTGAATTCATTTTTCTTTTATAAGATGGGGGGCAAACGAGCAGGTAGTGAGTGTCGCCGCTCATAGCTCATATATCATGGCGTGTGATAAAAATCAATTTTCAGAACCAATTTGCATAACGATTCATTTATGGTGAACTAAAAAAAAAACAAAAATAAGAGTCCAATTATGCATAAGATAGAGGAAGGAAAGCTCGCAAAAATTTCACAAGCCTTAACGCTTAAAAACCAAAACCGAAAATTATGCAAGCGTGCGAGTTGTGCAGGCGGTGTGAAGCCTGATTTGAATATGCATTCAAAGGTTTTCCGCGTAAATCCGCTGATAAGTGAAGACGTGGTCTGAGCCAGAATTAGTCAAATACTCACAACCTATTGAAGGCGCAGAGGCCTGCGAAATTGACATTTTAAGCCCCTTTTGTGAAGAAATAATAAGATCTCGTCAGTTGAATGGCTTTATATAATCAGACAAACCACTTCAAACCTGGTTATGTTCATATGCTTAAGTCGGATGGAATAATTGATTTTTGTCATTATGGATGTCTTAACGATTAATGAGTTATATTTTAGCGGTGTATGGAAGTAACAATATTATGTAGTTAGTTAACTTATTGTATGCAGTAGTTAACTTATTATACTATTTTTTTATTATAGATTTTTATTACAATATATGTATGTTACACACGAAAACTACCATGACACGGATGGCCGGACTGAAAGAGATGGTTCCTGATTCACACACGGATGCCACCCAGTTCTGGACTGTGGGAATCAGATGTAAAGATAAGTGATCACCATCACAGCAGGTTTGATTAAAACCTAATTTACTGTTCCGTCCCAACTTTGATTTTTATAGCATTGGAGGCATCTGTTTCCCCACGAAAAGAAAAAACAGAAGAAAAAAGCATATGGAGGCATGAGAGCTTTTGGAGCCTTTTACGACTACCGACGCCCGAGAACATCAGAACAATTACTTCGCAAATATGTTGCCCTCCTTTCCTCCTCCCCTACAAAGGACCACCGGCTACTCAAGACAGCACGAAACGCGACACCGAAGTCAACAACCGAAGAAGGTACTTTACAGCGGCAACGTATATGCGAGAAGTTCTTCCCCGGTCGTGCCGGCCTAGTTCCGCTGCAATGTACCGCGCACTACCTCTTACTAAAACGCATGCGTATAGCCAACAAAAAAACCAATCCACCAATCCTTGAAAATCAATTTTAATGAAAGAAAATTGCATTAAAATTCGTCGCGTAGCTTAACAATATAATGAAATGGTAGCGGACATCCATCCGTTGGGACGGTTATCGATCATTTACACGTCGATATGGTTATCGATGTGTAAAAGTTTTCGCCCGCACAATTTACGTAAAAGTTCTTGCTCGCAAAACCGCTCTGCGGGAACAGCGGTAATTTCCATCCAACACCACTAAAAAAGCCAACTAATTTCATAAAACAATGAAAACTGCGGTCTGGAGATGATCCCAAGCGACTAGTAATTATTTATTTATATTAGTTATAATATAATAATAATATCTGTGGACTTATCACACCATATTAGCCCCGTCCTGTGGTAAGTACCGTAAGGACTTGCGATACAGGTACTAGACAACGGAAATATATTTAGTGTGTTTTATAAATATAATGAATATTGTATATTCGAGATCATTTTATTATAGAAAAACATATAATACATATATAAACATCCATGGCCTAGGCGGGATTCGTACCCGCGACCTCTGACGTAACACGCGAACTAAAAGCCACGTTATCAACTGAGCCACTCGGTCGTCATAAGTTAATAACAGCACTAATAATTGCGTTCACTGCGTCTTTATCTTGTATCAATATAGTTCTCATTTATTTATTCGTTCCCTAACAGTGAATAATTGTGATGAAAAGTGCCAAATTCAAATTTGTGCCAAATTTCAACGTATTCTTTTTGGCTCTTCTTGCGAAAATATCGAACATACGCACAATCGTTCTCATTTGCAACAATAATAATTAATTACCTTACAAAAATCATTAACTCCGAGTAAAGGCGGTCGAAATGTCAAATGCAGTTTATTTGCTGTTTTTCATTCGTGGCTTTTGTTAACGTTAGCATATGGGGCAAGAGGACAGTCGAAGCCTTTTGATGACTTCCGACCATAGACATCCGTATAATTGATATGCAGATGTAGAGCTAATGCCCGTACATACGGAGTAAACTATGAAAGCTTTCAACTATTCAACACAACGCGAGGTCATACAAATGCAAAATTCCCGACGCCTTCACCCCCATTTGGTTTTGGGGGTGATTAAGCGATATGAGTGATACAGTCTTGGTGCAAACATGATATTTCTGTTATTTTGTTTAGAGAAGTGTGACGGACCGACCGACACACACAGATGACTATTGTAGAATAGTGGAGCCGAAATAATGACTACCGCCGCCTATATACATTTTCAATACTACGCGCCTTGTAGACGCGTTGTATTGAAAATGTATATAGTTGATGAATGCGTTGCCCTTTTTTTTTCCTCCCCTCCCATGGGCCACCAGTAACACACAAATCACACGAAACGCAGCGGCACATCTGCACTACCCTGTGGTGCACAGTCGTACCGGCCCGATTCCGCTGCTGCGCTTGCTGCATTGCGTTACTACCTCGAGTAAGAACTCGCATGGCACTACATCTTATTGACAGTCATGAAGTTGGAAAGCTTATCACCTTAATTCTGCAGTATATTAATTGGAATGTAGATATTGTTTAAACCCTAATAAAATTGTAAGTAGATTTCAGCCATCATCATCATTATCAGCCCTTATCGGTCCACTGCTGGACACAGGCCTCTCTCAATGAACACCAAGACGACCGATCTCCTGCAACTCGCTTCCATCCCGGACCAGCTACTGTACGGAAATCGTCTTGCCATCTGGTGAACGGTCGACCAACACTACGTTAAATATACCATGAAAATTTAATTTTATAATAAAATTGACTTGTTCACGAGCCATATCCTGCGGCACATAAATGTAGAGCAACAGATGGGAATTTAAATCACCCAACCTGCGTACAATCTGCGATCCACCCCCGGGAGAAAATGTTGTAAGGAAAATTGTGTTTTCACCTTCGTCGATATTTTTAAATTATTTTCCGTTGTTGACTGTGAAAAAAATAATTAAATTCAGTTTTTGATTTAAGTCGTAGTTAAATGAAAAGCTGAATTCAAATTATTCGTTAAAGCGTCGTCGGGGTATAAAATATTTTGTTAAGTTGAGGTTTTACACAGATTCGCGTGGCATACACGTTGAATGGAATTTGAAAGGTTACATATTTTTAAAAGATGAAAGCCGCCACATTTAATTAACGTTTACGGGTCTAGGCTTAGTTGGCATAAAGGAAAATAACCGCGAAGGTGCTATGAATATGCTAAATTATAAACTGTGTAAATGTTTGGTTATTTTTTTATATTATCGAAGTTAACTAGCGGTTTGATCGTCTCGTGGCAAGCCTCAACAGGAGAATATGCAGATGGTTGATTTTATTCATACAATTGCACCGCTGGGCCACGTGGACTTGTAATATACTACCTACGGCTAATACTTCCAAGGCGCTTTACTAGGGATTGCACACGGGTGTAAGTGGGAGAATAACCTCATGCGAGGCCTGCACGCCCAGGATAACCGGGTAATCAAAAAAACACAATCGGCCACGGCAAAAGGCTTAAAATAATCTGATTAAGTTTATTTAATACATCAATATACTTTTTTTTTTTGCAGTATGTGCTAAAGAAGCACACATATTCTCATGTGACTTCCCTAATGGTGCGCACAGAGAGAACAAAACGCCATATATCCTTGCACTCCTCGCCTTGCCTCCTCCGCATCCATAACTCTCTTAATGCAGACATCTTATGTTCATAAATAAAGGAATTATCAATTTTTGATAAAACCCAGTAAGGATGATGTCGTCTAAGACGAATTTCGGCCACGGCGGCCATGACTGTAGAGACGCGCCAGCTGCGCAGGACATAGTTTAGTGCATGACTATGTGCGCAGGACATAGTTTAGTGCATGACTATGTGCGCAGGACATAGTTTAGTGCATGACTATGTGCGCAGGGCATAGTTTAGTGCATGACTATGTGCGCAGGACATAGTTTAGTGCATGACTATGTGCGCAGGCACAAGTTCATTCCCTGGTTCCTCAGTCTTCTATTCCCATGCGACGGTAGTCTGGCACGACCGGAGAGAAACCAGGCGCAGGAAGGCTTCACGTGCTCTCTGAACCACAGGGGTATAGCACGACCAACTTCCTGACTCCTGACTGTTATTAACAAATAAAAACTCCCAATAACACTTTGATCCGACCCGGAACTCGAACCCAGGACCTTACTACTGTGGCTGAGCATGCTTACCACTAGACCAGGAGGAAGACATACAACCTAGTAGGTATAGGTGCAGGTAGCGTGCAGGGCCGGATTCAGCTTAGATGAAAGGGTTCTAGATAGGCGACTGTGTCCGGCCAGCACAGTGTGATACCTGCCACCACCAGATGGCCGGTCGACGTGAACAAAGCTACCCGAAGCCGCTTCATTGAATCGATTGCTCAGCAGATCGGGGAGGCCTACGTTTAGTAGTGGACGTCCTAAGACAGAGAGGAAGCAGCGAAGGACCAATTTTATTATTACGATTAGTAAGAGGTAGTACTATGCTGCATTGCAGCAGAATTGGGCTAGCATTAACGGGGAATTACCTCCTGCTCACGTGGTACCGGCGTAAAGTAATATCTTCAGTGTCGCGTTTCATGCGTTTTGTGAGCAGCCGGTGGCCCATAGGGGGCGAGGAGGAATAGAGGGCAACGCATCGGCATGGTTATTATGCCGATGTTCATGAAGGTCAGTAATCGTAAAAGGGTTCCGGTTGCTCGTTGGCCCCCTATACTATAACAAAATAAATAAACACGCCACTTTTATCTCAATATTAATTGGGAGGGGAGACCTACTACATACCATCAAAAAACAAAAAAGATTATTAAGTGTTTATTTTTGGGTGTATCACCACTTCCTTCCTTACGTAATGCCGGCAGCGCTTGAAAAGGTGGAACGGTGCACAATGAACTAGCATGACTATCACGTGAATGCTTATTGGCGTCTGTAGATATCGAAAATCTCCGACTGCTCGTTTGTCCTCCTACAGTATAAAAAAAAACGAGAACTTCGAGTGTCTATTGGAAGTGTTGAAAAAAATTAGGAAATGTATGTAGTGTATTTTTTTTTTGTACGGACGATAGCGTATACCTGATATCACTTGCCAAAGAATTCCGAAGGCTTATCTGCTCGCCTGTGTAACGTAAGGTCGCTAGAACTAAATTCGGAATAAAAACCAAGCGCTGAAAACCAAAAAGAATGCAGCTGAACTATTGGTCTTACAAAGTACGAAGCTTGAAAGCTTTAAAATTCCTATCCGTTGTTGATCGGATAAAATTTCTCAACGATCCACAGTCAACTATTTGTGTTTAACAAAATTTGTGCAAAATAACGTTTGGATGTCTCCGTGCCTCAACAGTTGAACTAAATATTCGTTACGATTTGAATGAAATGATCAAAAATTTGCATACCAAAATTTACTGACTGAAGGATTTCTTCTTCATTTCCTGTGAGTCAAAAAAACCCAATACCGAAAATGGA
This sequence comes from Eumaeus atala, assembly GCA_017140195.1. NCBI lineage: Eukaryota > Metazoa > Arthropoda > Insecta > Lepidoptera > Lycaenidae > Eumaeus > Eumaeus atala. The sequence goes on from JAFELO010002597.1 coordinate 63,157, forward strand.
TATAAAAAAATGCCGCGGCTCCATATGCATACCTTTTCCCGAAAAGAAATATACCGATAGAAATATCTGGTGAAAAGCAAACACACAATGTTCGATCGTTTTGTTACCCGTTTCTTTATTCCCTTTGAAATAGGGTACCCTTACAAATTATGATTCATTGCCGCTGTCCACGGTAAACATTTGCATAACTTAGCGTCGCCTTTAAGAATTTTAAATACGTTTTTTTTAATAGCGGCGTCCATCAGCGGGTAGGGTACAAGGGTGTTCTACAAAACATTAATCACGGCTTTGGCCTTCACCTAGCGGGTCCAAACAAAAATTATCGCCACGCATGGACCCCGGCTACGCCTACGGTCACGTAGGGACGCAATCTTGAAAATATTTCCCGATTATACTTCCCTAATACACGAGTCACGATCTCTACGGCCAATCCTTACGTGGTAATTTAAAGTTGAAATTAAGTCTATAAAAAAAAATATTGTGAATAAAAGAATCGTTTTACTAATAGAGTTGAATAATAAATAAATTAATCTGCTGCAATGTACTACGAAAGTGCATTAAAATAAATAACAACTATAACCATGAACATATCTAATATGTAAGTTATTATAATTTTAATTATTTTATGTTTCGTTTTTTAACAAAAATCAATGTTTTATTTAATTTAAATTAATATCAATTGCCATGCTTTATTCTCGCCAAATTTCACAAAAAAGTACGGGTTAAGTAGATGCAGTATTCTCATTAATACGCCCCATTAATGGGGTAGGTCGTTTGTGTCTATATATACTAATTAAGCCGAATCAAAAGAGGAGGTTCCCATATCGTCTTAGTCAGCAATATATACCCTTAACTTTTAAATTCGTTTAAAACGCCAAGCGAAGCGGGCAGAGTTCCGCTAGTCTGTAACACTGTTAACAATTGATACGCCAACGCATACTGCAAACCGACTGATAACTGGCGGTAATTTCCAGTTTACGATCGCTTGTACACTTAATTTTACCGAAGAGATTCGATTTTAACTACAATTTTCATACCTTTTATCTGGTTATTTCACTCAAGAATCTAGGAATTCTTCTCAGATTGTTTCTTCGCTCGCACAAGTAATGAATATTCGCATTTTTTTCCGCCAAACTAACCATTATAAACCCTTTTAATACATTCAAAAAGTTTCCAAAATGGAAAGTTACTAATTACAATTTATCCTAAATCGCACAGCAGTAAAATTAAAACTTACAACATCTGAAAAAGTTAAGTATAAAAAAATATAACAAGTAAACACATAACGCAAAAATTTCAAACGTCTAAAGTTGTACTCACTTCTCTTTCGAAGTTGCTGAAAGTGCGAGAAAAGTTGGATGCGGGTCTTTGTACGTGATACACGGGGCAGAATCGCGACGCGTTCGTTGAACGGTTTCGCGACTCCGCGGTACTGCGGCGGGGGGGTCGAGAGCGCAAGGACAGGTCCGCACGCGAGGGCTGCTCGACTAGGAATTGGCGTCACCCTCTACGGCCGGGGATACCAGAGTAACAAAATAAAGTTCCCACACCAAGGAAATTCTCGAGTTGCGCACCAAAGTTCTACAGCATGAAACGGTTTATGGCGCATTCAGGTTAGTCACATGAACGCGATTACAACACACATTACCTACTGACATGTTGAACTGATAGAATTGATGTTACGTATAGTAAAATATGTAACGTGTTTTCTTATTTTTGACACATAGTGCGTGTAACACTATTCTATCATATAGTATGTATAACCTATGCTAACTTTGTTGAGTGTAATACCAGACAGGGGGTGAAATCCACGCGGCCACACGCAATGTCATATGTCTGGCAACCCCGTTTGATGTTATATAACGCACGGTGTAGCGCAACGCGGCCAAAACCCCACTCCCCGCTTTTAGAGAAAAGATGAATGAGGAAAGTTTCCTAACGGACGGTAGTCCATGGATCGCGCTTGGTCTCAGATCGGCCTGCGGTTACATAAGATTGTCTGCACATGCGCAGCGCGTGTCTACGACAGTAGATTCAACGTACAACGCCCGCGCCGATGTGCGTGCACAGTCTACTGTTGTTGTTCAAACATCGAGCAAAACAACAAGCTTCGAGTAAAGTCTAAATAGGCCATTGAATCATAATGAATGGAAAGAATATGATATGAATGCATATGCTTATACTTTTTTAAGAAAAGACATTATACAGAACCGATTCCGATAGCACCGGTTGTGGCAATTATGAGTTCATAAGTTGTAGATAAACTGATGATTAGCAATACACGACAATCATCATCATCTTCAGGCGGACGATGTCCACTGCTGGACATAGGCCTCCCCCACAGAGCACCGCAGTCACGGTCAAGAGCATCCAGCGGCTCCCCGCCACCTTAACTAAGTCGTCAGTCCACCGGGTAGGAGGCCGTCCCACACTCCGTCTTCCGGTGCGGAGCCACCACTCGAGAACCTTTCTTCCCCAACGGTTATCGGTTCTGCTAGAAATGTGACCTGCCCATTGCCACTTCAGTTTACTCATTATCTAAGCTTAACTTTTTTTCTTGTGCGTTTCCGACTTTCGGACCATACCTCGCAGAGAAATACCAAGCATAGATCTTTGCATGTCGCGCTGATTGATTCTGAGCTCGTTTAAGAGTCCCACACTCAGCGGCCGAGTGTAGGTTCCATACCTCATCACAATATATAAAAACTAATAATTCGAAAATTTAATAATAATTTTGTTGTGGCCCGAACATTCTCGGACGCCTTGCAGCCGAGCTTAAAAGCTCTCACACGAGATGTGAACATGGAAACGTAATTAAAAACTTGGTCCGTATATTTTAAGTTACGGGTTTGGCAACAGGTATTTTTGGACCAGCTCCCTGATATCAGTTTCCGAGTTAAACGTTTTACGATATAAAGCTGAAAAGTTTTGTTACAAAATAATCACTATAGAGTACGCCCTTGATTGTGGGCCGGTTCATCCCTTCCCATCTGAGGGAAAAGTGGGGGGTCTGTCCCCCCCTATCGTCTCCCTAAACCTGAAGACAAAAAAGTCTTCGTAGTCAGTCGAACTGTTGAGGCTGGACTAGCGCCGCCAACCAGTATTAGGTCCCTCCGAAAAAAAAAAAAAAGTTTGGTTATTCGTTTGTTTGAACGCGCTAATCTCGGGAACTAGCACTGCTACCCATAATTGCACTGCTACACACGGTCAGGGACATTTCATACTATGTCAAATGAATGCAATAATATGTTTAAAAAATGTTTAACGACCGCCTGTGTTCGACAACGCGTACAGGCATTCCTCTTCCTAACCATAAGTTCAGATCCAAAGAAAACTGGCTACAGAGCTTACCGAAGAAATACACAACTGAACTCAATAACAAAATATCGTCAAACATATTTTCAAGAGCTGAACAGAAGCGTGTACAACCTACTTAAGTGATGTAGGTATGTAGGTCGAAACGACACCTCTCAGGCAGCTTGACTGTGACAAATTGGGTAACTGCGGAACGCCGCCCAATGTTTGGATTAATTATTTTAAATCCACGACATTGTTATCGTTAAATTTTATTTTTGCTATATTGAATGTGCTTGATAATTTCGGATGTATTATCTTATTACAGCCCTTTCAGACATAGGCCTCCTGTCTTTTCTTCCACTCCTGATGCTCTCCTTAACTTAATGAGGTAACGGGTACGCTGAGCGTGTACCGCTAGAGGTCGCGGTTTCTAATCCCGCCTAGGTCATGGATGTTGATATAATTGTGTATTTGTGTAATAACAACAACAAATGTAAATCTACACCAGCTTCCTAATGGGGTAGGCAGAGAGAACATATTATTTCCGATGTCTAATAGGTACATGTGTGAAAAAAATTCGGCCCCCTTTCGTGTCAATGGAAAAACGCAGTGAGTCTACACTCTCAGTCCATATATAAAAATTTGTGCCCGATAAAGTTAGTGTTTGACGGCAAAAAATATGCGAGTTCAAAAGTTGATAGAGCCTGCAAGTTGCCGGCGAAAAATAGCTTGTTTGGCGTTGACCTACGGGCGGAGAAAATAAAAATCTACGAGGACAGATGACACCTAGATGTTACAGATTGTTAAATGTTCAACAACGCGACTTATCACGAGTTCCCTTGTGACGTATGGGAAATGTTTTCATCCATCATATAACAAAACTCGATGATCGAGAGGCTCGATATTTGAAAAAATAGGGGTGTACTTGGAATCGTTAACAGAACACGTTCCAACAGTTTTTAGTATTCTGATTATTTGCATCAGCAAATACAAATTTAGTGAGCGTCTGTAGGTATATCGCTACAATTTCTCGTTTGTTTGATGCTTCTGTTGTCTATCTTTTCAGGTAGAGGCAATCGAGCAGCGGGTAGTGACCACCGTCGCTCATAGGCTTTTTCAACACGCGTTGCCGGCCTTTAAGGTATAGGTATATTTTTTCTTCAAGGCCCATTAGTCGTATCAGAAAGGAAATAACGAGGAAGGCAGATATAATACACGATGATTTAAAATGCTTCGTTTAAATAACACTGTTATGGATTTACGAGCATCAACGTGATGAGCGAGTGTATGTTCCACATACAGTGCTGTTGCCATATCCGAAGGTGGAAATATCCTGGTATTAAACCGCATAATTCTTCAGAACACTCCCCATAGGAACCACAGTAAAAAAGACTCACTGTGAACCGACATCTCCTCGTAGGACCAAAGGATGAAGCGGTCTGGAAACAACTTAGTGGTTCGTACGATCGTCCACGGTCAAGTGGAGTCGCGTCGCTCTACGCAGTAAACGGTTAAATGAATCGAGCTAACATTGCGGGGCCTCTGCCCAATTTTATGCTGGTGATTGCATTCCGTTGAGATTTTTGACATCGGCCTGCATCGCGCTTGCGTCACGCTACTGTTTATAATATCTTTTCTTTCATTCCGTATTTATAATGCTCAACGAAATGGTATCCATTTACTATGGGATATGTAGCTAAATTGAGCCGACACAGCCGGGTAAGTTTTCCTCACACGATACCATAGCAAAGTGAGTTTACTGTGTATCAAAGTTCTCCGTTTCGGTCCTCCTCTTCCTCCGTTTGCGTAACAATTGTGTAGATGTCTATATTTTTTTGATACACCGTTGTTGTAATTGTTATTCATTGTGTTTTTAATAATAAAGAAATATGTCGGCTGGCATAAAGGGACTCCGATCCGCTCATTTGTCCCCATATTTTATATTGAAGCAATCTTAACCCTTTATTTTCCAAAATAAGGCCCAGAAGGCACAGGTCTGTTAAAATCTTAGGAGCTACACACATCTAGCCCAATTCTTAAAATACCCAAACAAAAAAATTTTGATTGTTCTGTTTCGGTGAGCTAACTAATGGTTTATAAATCGTATGTTTTAGTGACAGGATTTTTCCCATTATAATTGCTCTGCAACAATAATAATCGACAAATTGCGTGTATCTTGCCCATTAAAATGGTCTCACAGTAATAAATAGAGTAACAAAAATCCGACGTAAAGTTTAAGCATAGAAGAAATACATTTGTAATAAAAACGCCCAGTTCGAACGCGTATAAATTACATTAGTAATTAATCACTGAGACATCAATAATTGTGTTCAAATTATTGCTTGTTAATTGTAAGCGAAGCCACGGAAAGAAATAAGATTGTTTTGTATAAAATAAATATTGGTGTATTAATGTCACTTTTACTCTCACTTCGAGTGTAATCTTACGGGTAGGTGCAAGGCTTGTAATATATTGATATGTGTACTTAATATCTATCCTAACATAATAAGGACGAAGAGAGTTTGTACGTTTGTTTAATTGAACGCGCTACTCTCTGGAACTACAAATTGTGATTTCTTTCTCTTCTTCATTGTAAACTACATGAAAATATTATGAAATATTTGCGTCAATTGTCTTCTGTCGATAACTTACGCAATTTCCAGGTAAACCGTTATATCTCGTCAGTAAATTTAAAGTGAGTCTCTAAATCATACAGTTTTCTTAAAAGTTTGAAAGATCAATATACCGCCTTTCCAAAAAATTTCCCGTGATTTAAATGACGGTCGTAAAGAAGCTTCAACTTTTTATTGTAGACGCGAACTCGCCCCCTGCGTATTTATGTAGATCTTCGTGTATACCTCCAGTGGCATAAAACACCAGAACAATAATAAAATTACGAGAGCAATAAATGTAAAATCATTTTAAACGAAATTAATAACTTAACACGCAAGTATTACGTTATTGCAGGTGTATATTACTTCCAGACTATGGTTCAAGCTATGTCGTGGCGGTGGGGCTCAGTAACCAGGAGTGAACCCTGAAACCTTTAATAAGTTTCTTATAAGAAGAAGGACAGAAGGAAGAGCAAGAGAAGGAGGTGGCTTTGAGGCAAGGGGTGAGAACCTCACCCCATTACACTGCCCCACAGTTTGCGGGTTAGACTGTATCAATCTCTTGATGGAGACTACCATGAGGTGCCCTGCTGATTTATGGTTCCGGGACTCCTCACCAAAGGCACTGATGACACTCGCGCAAGTTTTAGTCGGTATTCGGAGGTGTATAGTGTTGTGAGCCTCATATACTTTACCCCACCCAGGGCCGGTGATGACGCGTAAATGTTTCTCCACGTCACCAACAAAAAAAACTACTGACTATTTCGCGCAGTGGTAACGTGTGCGGGTAGACCCCACTGAGGTCGCGGGTACCGCGCAGGCCACGGTTGTCTCTTGTCTGAATGCATCACAATATGTATTTAAATACATAAAAACTGAAACTTATAATTAAAAATAATAATTTTGAAAAATCCGATGTCGGCTAAATTGTAATTGAAAAAGGATTGCATTATCTAAAA
>JAFELO010002597.1:70162-82616 GCA_017140195.1 Eumaeus atala
TCTCTCCCATCTGCGGGAGAGAGGGTGGTCCCTCTTACTACTCCATACAAATTCTCGTCACCAGACAAGCTCCCATAGGCTTCTCATCGCTTGCACAGCATAAGTTGGGGTCCGAAACAAGAAAAAAGAAACGTCGGTCATATAAACAACAGAGTATCAGTTTTATTATCACTTTCCTACGTACCTATTTGAATTTCGAAGATGTGGTTAAATCAGATTCAACTGACGACCCTGTGAACTTAATAAGTAAAGACACAGCAACTTCGCCGAGGGCTGGCATGTCTCTTTAAGCTCCAACATGTTTGTGATGTAGAAGTGCTATTAAATATCTCCAAATTCCTCGTGTTCTAATCAAACTACAAAACTAGTTTCTTAGCAACCCCGGACCGCACGAGCATTAAATGTAGTTTTGTAGTAATAAGTTCGATGAAATTTGATTGAAACTCTGGAGGAAATTTAAAGAGCGGGAGGGGGGGGAGATTTTGCAAACAATTGCTCCTTGGTTGGGTAGGGTCGCCCCTTGACCAAAACAACTAATTATTTTTGTGATAAATGTTTATGTGATACGAAATGCTTTATTTAATAAAGAAAAATGAGCTGACTATAGATATTTTGTTTTTCTTAAAAACTTCATCTACTCAACTGTATTCACACACAAACTAAAATGTTGCTAGCAATATTATAATCTAAACAATTACATAGCATTGCGGTTGTCGGAAATCTTTGCGACAAACTTTTCGCAGGTTTCTTGGGAAAGTTTCCTTAACAACAAAAATAGAAATCTTTACGACATATTATGTGTGCCCACCAGCCTGATTCTGAAGACGCGATCTTCCACCAACCACCCATCATCAGCTCGACTGCGCTCCGACTGCGCGTTGGTCCACTCATACTACTAAAAAAATATTATTCTAAATGTTATATTAAATTCACATAAATATCGTCGTAGAGTGACACCTTCTGTGTCGTGTTTCGTGCGGATTGTGAGTAGCCAGTGGTCCATTGGGGGGAGGAGCGTACCTGGTGAACGTCGACCAACACTTCGTTTTCCTAAACGTGGCTTCCACTCCAGAATCTTACTGCCCCACATGCCGTTAGATCTTCGGAGTGTGTGTCCAGCCCACTGCCATTCAGTGGGCTTATTCTTCGCGTTATATCGGAAACTTTAGTTCTCTGCCTTTTGATTCCGTTACGAATTCTATCGGATAAAGAAACACCCAACATAGCCCCTTCAATAGCCCGTTGTGCTACCGCAAACTTACGGACCAGTCCTAAATGAAGAGGCCATTTTCCGGCCCCGTAAGTCGTAACGGGGAGAACGCAATGGTTGAAGACTTTTGTCTGGCTGAGAATAGCTCCATCGACATTGAACGGTCTAGGGAGAACGTGTTAGTTCAACATGGCCTTTGTCTTGTCCAAGATCATTCTAAGGTCAATAAATTGGAGGCTGTGCAACATTTCCTGCAAGCTCTCCAACGATTCGGCAATTTTTTTCGAGTTTTTTTTTCTCGTTTTTCTGTTCTCGTTAGAGAAATTTTAAAACAAGTTCAAATTTTCACAACAATTCGCTTCACGCCTAGAGAGATTATTACAAAATTATGGCCAATTTGTTGACCGGGGACTCAGTCAAAAATTGGCGGCCCAAACGTTCGGTAACATTTGAATAACTACGTTAAGGCTAACAAATGAATTCTGAATACGTAAGTAAACGCAGGGGATCGAATAACTCGGTTGTACCAAACGGAAAACGGTGTCCGTTTTAGGCGTAAAATTAAAAATGTTATTGATTCCGAAATCAATATGTATCCTGTATCCTAGATACAGTAATAAATTACAAAAGCGTCGACTAAATGCCAAATCGATCTATCTAAACAAAATAAAAACGGATAAAGCCTATTGTACATTAACATATGTTTTCGTAAATTCTATCTTATGCGCATGACTTTGAGCCGCTTCTACAAGGCAGATTTCATTTGAAAGAAGTGCTTATTGAAATATATCTTTCCAAAAGTCAACCTTACGCGCATGATTTCAAGTTTTTTTTTTCAATAAGTGCATAATCTGACATTATGCCAAGTTCTATATTAACGGTGTGAAGATCCTCACTGTGCATCTTTTTATTTTCGTCAATCGATGATGAGACTCGTAATTTAACTATGGAGTATTTAAATTATTATATTGAGAAACTTGTCGACCTGATGATGACAGGCGGCGACGATGTGCTCGAGCCTTAGTAAGAGGTAGACCGGGGAGGAAACCTATCTTTGACATGATACCGCCATAAAGTTATAGCTATAGTGTCGCGTTTCATGCTAATTGTGAGCAGCCGGTGGCTCATGGGGGGTGTAAGAGGAAAGGTAGGCAACGTATCTGGATGACAATAATGCGGATGTCTGTGGGTGTAGTAGTCAAAAGGCACCGATTTCTCGTGTGCTTCGTTTTGCGTCAAAATAAAAATTAATGGAACATGACATAATTTATATGTTATTGCCCACAATCTGACCGAGGATTTTCTCGACAAATTAGTAAGGTTTACATCAGAATCCGTTCAGACATTTTCACGTGATTTGCGATCAAATGTAAACAAACCAAAAGAGAGAGAGAACAACCTTATTAACGTAAATGTATAGATACCGGGAATTAAAAATCAGAAAAACGAAAGGAATTGTAAATGTGATTCGAAGCATTTATACACACAATTAGATAATTTTTTTTTGTACGTGATGTTTGTCGACGGGAATTTACTGCGGGAATTAAAAGTAGCGCAGCGTCGAGCTTTCGTTGCACCTATTTACCTTCATGTGACAGAGTATTTACACATTAGACATTTGTAACAATACGTAATAAGCAATAATATTAAATTTATTTTTCACACCGTGCACCATAGACGTTACTATTGTTACAAACAGCTTAATACTAATGTGAATTCATAAAAAGAAGTAAGTAGAAATGGGTCTCTCTAAACTCCCCCATTTAGGGGACTCCCCGAACAATTAAAATATGGAGTACCGTAAACCTGCCAATCATGTAATAATTATTTATATTTATTTAAGGTTTTAAATTGTAGAAAGAATGACAAAGAAGAGATGAACAGAATGCGAATGTGGAAGGGTGTAGGTACCGGGGAAGACCGAGAGTGACGTTCCTTCAGATAGGGTACTGTTCGAAGATGGCGTGAAGAGTCTTGGCAACCGGCGTGTCTGTGTGAAGAGAGTTATGTACGTGGAGGAGGGAAGGCAGGTATGTCAGGATCGTGATGTGTTACGTTCAGTTCAATCTAGGGTAGTCCATCAGGGAACTGGCGTGAAGATTTGTTGTTGTTGGTGCGTTTTAATTTAAAGTAGTCGTTGAAAAATTTGTAAATTTATAATCTTTACTGGATAATACTATTTCGTGTATTATTAATATTAACCTTTATGTATATATAATGTACCTTTATGTGCAGCCAATTTTTTCGAATCACTTGCACCAGGGGTTCTTAAACTGTTTCAATCGGTGCACAATTAGGCACCCACGTGCTGGTATAGTTTTTTTTATGCGGCGTCCCGTACTAATAGACTTTCGGACCTACTTAAAGCAGGTATATAAATTACAGATACTACACAGAGTTAAGCTGAACTTTGTGAATCTTTGAGCAAATTAATTAACGCAACGTCTGCGCTTGGTGATGGTGAACAAATTCTTTGTTGACTATATGATTATTTAATATACGTATCCGGAAGAAGCGCTGCACATTTTCGTGACCCCGGCCCTGTCCTAATTCTGATTCCAACAGTAAGAGCTGGTGACTGCACTACCATTTTACACTGCATCCAAATTGGATCAGTACGACCGGGGGGATAATGAACTCTTGCAGATACAATACCGCAGATATTATGAGTTTTCGGTGGCTAATTGGAAGGGAGGAGGGACTCGTCTGAACAATAGTATCTTGGCAATCATCTAAAGGCAATCCGACTGCTCGTTTGTATCCATATGCTATAAAACGAAACACCTGATCTGCGCTGTCTCTATGTATGGTCAGGTACACTTGATCAGTCTTAGCGGTCCGCTTGACATACTAGAGTATTCAATATGAAAGCGCAATAGATCGAATAACACAAGAGAGGTTGTGAGCGAGACACATCACACCGGAGGGCTTGCAGGCCAAGTTGAAGTGAAATACCGGTGGCTCGCAGAGCTGGTGCACAGGAAATTATCTTTGAAAATCTTGGGAAGGTGCGCTTCGTCAGACTTGATAGCGTCTACCATTAAACATTTAAACTTCTTTTTTAAGTCAGAGAACTTAACGAACTTGTACAGTTTTGCTTTCTTCAATGATCATTAAAACAACTACTTCTGTGTTCATGCTGAAGTCGGCCCCTGCCATTACATTGCATTTGATAAAGCGCAAATCCTCGCTGGGGAACACCGAGTCCTTCCAAGGATGATCCGTGTGGCTATTGAAATTTAAAGAAAACATCCAAACTTCAATAGAGAGGATGGCTGGGTTCTTCCCTCTGCTTGGGACCCAGTGGTGAACATAATCAAATCAAAAAGTAAACATAACAACACCTCAAGACTGCAAGATATAGTAAGTACTGTTTGCGTTAGTCGGAACAACTAAAACTATAATTCTTCGGGTACTTTTAAAAACTAGGTACATCAGGACAGGTTGCTGTAAAGCTTCTGGAGCGTCGGGCTAGATAAATAATTAAATAAACCGCTATAAAATCCGTAGTTAATTTGTAATGACTAGCATCCGCGTAAACTTCAGACATCAACAGTTACTACTGATCGTTTTCACAAATGTGTAAGTCTACGCTTATGCTAGCTTTAAATCATTTATTTAGTCGATTCGCTTGTGTTTTCATTACATATATGCTAGCACAATGGTCAATTATTCCCTTCATTCTTCAGCTCTGCCGTGTCATAAAAATACAATAGAGTCATTGAAATTTAAAATAACAAAGATGAAGTTTATTTGTTATATTTTTAATATAGCTACTAATAAAAAAATATTTTATCAAAAAGCTTCTGTATGACCACCATCTCCTACCTTTATAGCTAAAGATTGTAGTGTAACCAGATGCTGTAACAAAAATATTAGCAGCATATAACATAATAAAGTTTTAAACAATTTAGCTCGACAAGTTACTACCCCGTTAGGGAGCTGGCAAGACGATGTGTTGTTATTGTTGTTGTTAACACTACGTAATGTCAATTGAAATTGGTCTTACATATATAAAACCTAATTTAGCTTTTGAAATATTTTGAATTGAAAAAGAATTTCGATTCAATAGACTTTGATTAACACAGTTAAAATCGCCTTTTGGCACCACCGTGGCGGTGGGCACCATAATGTGTCTGAATCTTATTAGGTAAAAGAAAATGGTGGTTTCGCGAATTCGTATTTTAATTCGGTTACGTGAATTCGAACGAATATTAAATATATTTTATGTACAATCTATTACAGAAACCCTGTTGTTCGTTCTAGACATTTCAACGTATAGGTGAACAATTACTTAAAATCATAGTTGTATAAAAAACGGGTATTGACCAATTTTACTTGACTAAAATATTGAATTATATCGACCTAACAGAGAATGTTTAACATTCTCTCAAGTGGACTCACTACGACACAACGGATTGTCACGTGACAAGTACATGACCACCCTTGTAATGTACACACTAACGTCTGCGGCGCCTGGCCAAACGCAGACCGCTCAGGCTTCGCGTAATTGCAGAATGGAATTATAAGAATATTATAGTGATTTATTAAGTGCATATCGATTATGATGCCCTTCGCAGAAACTGTGAGGGCTTTATTAGTGTACAACAACAATACAATTGTATACAACATAGGTGGTAAAGTGAGGAGTCGTAGACATTTAATGACGCCCTTTAACCTCTGCATCTTTTATGAGGATGCGTTGTCCCTACACAACATCCCCTTTAGCGCTTTCATGACGTGGTGGCGAGTTATGATGTAGTTGGAGACCAGTAAAACACTTGAGTTATGCAACCTGTTTACTAAAACTTATTCTGGTTCTAATACACCATTTATTCTACATTACAATATACACACATAAGTATCTTGCGTCATTATTTCCACACTCATTGGGGCTGTTGGGGCATAGGCTCTGAAACCCCCGGTGGGCCACCGGACTGTTGGGGCAAACGATTGAACGGTTTTTAATTAAACTTGTCAATGCTGTAGATTTGTACGTGGGTCTGCATTAGTACACGCGCACGAAGTCGCAGACGACATTTAGCTAATTGGCACATTTTCTTTGATCTTTCAACTAAAATCTGTGAGGTGAACGTGAGATGTTTCTCCATTAGCTCAAGTGAAAAATAGAGCAAACAAATTTTAACGGAGATTAATACTTGTATGGTTCTGACTAGCCAATTCGGCTACCAGCCAAGAGAGGTACTACGGCACGCCCACACATCAACATCATTACTTATTTTTCAACAAAATCAGATGTTTCTAATTTTTGGACTCCATGCATCAAAAGGAGAAAGTCAGGCTATTTTTGTCAGGGACACGTGGAAGGATCAACCTAATTTTTTGTTAAAAACTGAGATCTGCAATCTTTTGGAGTACAAGAACAATCATATCTCTAAGTTAACGCAATCAGAACGTACAACCGTTTGTGTATTTTCTATACGATCATAAGTTATATGTTATATATGCAATTGGCTAAAACTTATAGGGAACAGGACGAAAAAAAGATATTTCGGAGAATTGGCAAATTATAAACACATCACTGAAAAAAACATGAGCAGCTTTTTTGTGCATATATTTGAACCACATAAAATATCTGCGAGAGTCTGCATATGATTGTCCACTTGTTATTTAATGTGTATTTCTCATGCCCCCTTCCTCGACCGGATTTATTTAAAATAACATTATACCTTTTTTTACTGAACCTTAGTCGGTTTTTAATCAGCGACATTAAAAAACGAAAGCCTTACCGACATCGGGTCAGAATAAACGTTTCTTATTTTGAGACTGCACAAAATGGCTCGAAGTTGCACTTACAACGAGTGGAAACAATTAAGCGTCAACAGCGCTGCAGCGGCCCGTGAGCTTTAAGGTACATAATAAACAATGCTTATAGCGGCGCATAATTCTTTTGAGCTCTAGTCGCTTTAAAATTTTATACTTCAAGTAAGTCAAGCTTGTATGTTAGTGTTATTGGAGTTTAATTCTAAGACATTATATTTAACGACGGCGTTATGTAATAAATGAATATAATCGTGTATAACGTTTCACGCTCAGCGTAACCCTTTTTTTACGCGCACTTGAGTGGCTTTCACCTCAGAATCTTGTTCCTTCTTAGGGAGTAAGCTCCAGCTCCAGACTCTTGTTAAAGCTGATACACACAGCTTTAGATACATGTTTGTGACATTGTTTGGCGAACGAGCAGTCAGAGCCCCATGAACATTATGATAACAACACATATGTGTTGCCCAACTTTGACCCATCCTATCCAATAGGCCAGTGGATACATGAAAATTGTACGAAAAGTGACAGCATAGACGCAACCCTCTGGCGCGACCGTGAAAGCGAGAAGAACCTCTCCGGGCGTGTCACTCCGACTGAGCTGCAAAACAACACCAGCATTCATTTGGGATCACTGCGCAAGCTCCTTTTTGGAAATACCGGAGTCTGGAAACTGATGGTGCGGAAGATGGTCACCCTGGTTTTACTTGGTGAAAGTCCGACATAACCGATCATCCGTCCCATCTGGTGACCGGTGTTGTATTATTAATTTCTGTGGTAGACAATGGAGGTCCTGTGGTCACCGAATCAGTTCAGTCGGCCCACGGGAGGGGAGGAGGTAAGGAGTGCAAGGCATAAGGCGACGACAGGCTGGCTCACTTGGTAACGTGGCGGTTAGTCCGCGTGTTACGCCAGAGGTCGCGGGTTCCAATCCCGCCAATGTCATGGATATTATAAGTATTTCTATAATAAAAATCTTAAATATATCTATTGACTACATATACACAGATGTTATTATATTACTATTATTCCTATTGTAAGCATAATATTTATGTAAATGTTCATGGGCGTCGGTAGTCTTAAGAATGCTCCGATTCCTCGTTGCTCGTGCCCCCTGTACTATAAAAGATCGGAAATACGCCAGTCAAAATTGTATCTTCAGTTGCCTAATACATATATAAGATATTATAAACGGTTAGTTTCCGTCAGTGGGCAATGTTTTCATCGTCCGTGACGTACACTTTTGCTGGGCAACAACGTTGTAGTGTTCCCAATCGTACGATAATTAAATGCCTGCGTACGATGTACGATCGTATACTGTTTTCGTACGCATTTTGTATGATAATTTGTACGATAATAAATTTCTTTAATTTTGTTGTGGCGCCTAATTATCATACACTAACAGGGAATATAGTGACCACGGCGCTCTATGGGGAGGCCTATGTCCAGCTGTGGACGTCGTCCGGATGATGATGAATAGGGAATAGGGTGAAAAATTTTACTTTCAGCCATTGATTTATAAAAATACCAAGATGTACAACTGTCAAATTACCTGCACTTTGTAAAAACAACATAATATTGACATTTGAAAGGAATATGTTTACATTTTGCACATGTTGAAATAGAATCGGCATTGTAAAAACAACTTAAAATCTTATTCATTAGGTTGATATTGAAAAAAAAATATGTTTATACTCAATTACGGTAAAAAATAAATAAAACGAAGTGTTGGTCGACCGTTCACCGGGTGGCAAGACGATCTCCGTGCAGGAGCCGGTCCGGGATGGATGCGAGTAGCAGGAGATCGGTCGTCGAGACGTTCATTGGAAGAGGCCTATGTCCAACAGTGGACCGATACGGGCTGATAGTGATACTATACAATGACGGGTGCTTTAGAATGACATTTCAGTATGAAATCGTATATCCTGTACTTTTGTAAATCAATGCTCACAGCGCATTCTTCTCCTTTTTTTTTTTGCTTATACAAAGACGTGAATATTACATTAATAAGACTTACTTATTAAAACACATTACTGTAATAAATATGATAGTTCCCAATTTTTTCCATACACCATATTCCTACGGCTCTGGCACGATCATTGCTTCCCCTCAAGTTGTGGACACTGCAACTAAGTTACATTATTAACTGTCGGCTACGTCCTACCTAATCGTGTTTGTAACTTACCCAAGTTATATCGCGAAACTTGGCACTTACAATATGATTTTCAATCTTACAAATATGCTGTATGGACCATAGGTAGATTACATATCTACTGTATGCATAAGTAGCAATATTGGGCCACTATTCAGTTCGTAACGCACATTATTTATGGTTTACTTTTTTACACAAAATTACAACCATAGTTGCAGTTTATTGTCTGTGTACACAGGTTTAAAAATAACTACAAAGTTTGTCGTTTTCCTGAAATTAAGACTTTCCTGTTACATCCTTTCTTTTCTACATTTTTTTGTTTTCTACATTTGACGAAGTACGTTTGTGCAAACCGCAGGCCACTGTAACCCTGGGGAAGACCAGCGGTTATGTAGTACTCGCGGTTGCGTGAATACCCACCAAAACCGCCAATGGTATTCCACCTTTATATATTTCAATGACTCCTTAAATGAGCACCCAATGAGGCTATACTGTAGGGATTCTCTCCCAGAGTTATTGGCTCATCAGACCCGAATTCCACCGTAATAATGCGACTGAGGTCAGGACTATTAAGTTTTAGGTTTGATTTATTAAACCCCTTCCCGTTAGCCCAGGAAACAAGTCACTTTTTGAAAAAGAAAATAATTATTTGGAAAGCAAAACACAGTTAATTATAAACTTTTTATAACAACCGCTCAGTTCGGGAACAAAATGTAGATTTACTCGATAATGAGTATTTAATGGATCAGCGTTGAAATGCTGACAGTACTATTGATACTTTGAAATAGGCATTAACCCTTACATTTCCAGGATATAACAGTTCGCATTAGTTCTTAGGCTGGCAGGCTCTGGCTCGTCGTCGAGGTAGCTGTCGCCACGTCTCCTGCGTTTACGGCTCAGTCTGCTCCTCGGTCGTCATAACCACCTCTAGGTTGCTATGTCCAACCATCCGTCCTCACTGCCGAGTGTAGATGTTATGAATCGCGATAGTAAGAGAACAAGTATCCACTTCCATCTATGCCGCGCAGTCTGCGTGTCATCCCATCATCCCACGTACCTTAGACCGCAGCTGTGTGATGGCCCGTCGCGTCTCTGCTTGTCTCGTTACTCCTCAATTTTTTTTATGACCTTAGACATGTGGGGCGTTATTGTACAGGTTTCAAGGTAAGTTTTTCGATTACGCTAATACTTTGTGAGATATACGTTTCTGAAATGACAAGAAGTGGTTTTGAAAATTACTAGCAATAAGGGGCGCGGAAGACTTACACGCCTCCATTGCCCTGGAGCCTCCACATCTCTAAATCCGGCCCTGTGCGTATCTTTCGTCATGAGGATGAAATTTAATATTCGTTTATTGTTTAATTTCACATATTGGATCGGTATTGAGGCTTCGCAACGCGCCCACGTCAGAGATTACCCACAATAAACTCTGCTGGGCACCTATCATTCTTCTGGTTGTGATCATTACATACTTCATTCATAAAGGTATCTAAATTTAGAGTAATTCATTCCATAACATTTTTGTCATTTATAAAATCCTTTACATTATGATGAGTTTCTCTTTAACGATAGCTTTAAATTTATTAATCGCCAAATCTGTTATATCACTGGGAATTTTATTGTAAAAACGTATACAATTACCCGTCGATGAATTATCAATTTTATGGAGCCTTGAGGAGGGCACAGCGAGTTTATTCTTATTTCTAGTATGGATATTATGAAGATCACATTTCTTTTTGATTTTTTCTATATTCTTACGGACGTATGTCCATAAGAATATAGAAAAATGAGATCTTCAAATGTATATAAACCATGAAAGGCCATAATTTTTGCAGTTTTAAATTTATCCGTAAGCGACTCCATTGGGCTCATGTTATATATTGCACAGCACTTTTCTGCAGAACAAAAATTGAATCAATATCAGCAGCATTAACCCATAATAGATATCCATACTGAAATAAATTAATCTGGCTTTTTCTACATCTGTTGTCTGTCGATTTTTTTAAACTGCGGATGCTGCAGATAAAGTCTGTTCGATAAACTATCCATGTGGTCATATTTGGGATGGGCACACTGTTTATAACATAATTTCAGACGGCCAATTAAAAAACATCCTTAGCAAATGAAGTATTTATTGCATAGTGAAATTTCACATAATACTCTTAACAATTATTATGTGTTCAAGATAACATAGCCAAACGCTAAAATCCCATCTTTATTTACACAGCAATATACAATAACATTAATAGTAACGTCTGGTCCATACGATTTTACTAACGTACCTGTTTCTTTGTGCGTTCTAACTTAAGTCTAAAATGTATATGTATGTATTTGACATTCAATTGTATAAAGTATAAACAATTTGTAACAATACAAGTAACACTAGGTAATTTTATTAGAAAACATGACACACTTTTTCTTGTAGACTTTTAATTCATACCGCACTAAATAATAGTACAAAATAGTCATAATATAATTCATGAAACTGGCAGAAGTAATATAGAATTAAGTCGTTAGTAAATATTTATACTGTATTCGTAATGTTACGTTAATGTTAGTAATATGTTTTTTTTTATCTAATAAATATAAAGTTTTATAATTAATAATGAATTGGTGTTATTGTATGCACAATAACTTTGTAAACTTTATCTTGTCGAAGACACAAATGGGTCTGCGCATTGCCCTTTTGTAAGTCGCCAAAGTCCAGTTCGTTACACTTTCACTGCAAATATTTATAACGCCGCAGATTCTAATAAAGTTCCAGGAGAATCAACTTTCAATAATACTTTTAAAACATTCAACAATTCAGCAATAGAAAAATCTTACAAAATATGTGTATTTCGTTGCATTTTATTTTGTATTTCATCCGTGGGCATTCTTCTTTTCTTGCCTCGATAATCTGATATAGGATTAGCCGGTGTAAGTGCTATTATTTTCATGTATTGTAATATATATAACTCTGTATGAATTTGATTATATACTCCAACGGAACTGTCAAACTTGTGTGATTCATCATCAAATATCAACTGTGGACATAAACGTGCAAACTTAATATTGAATAATCAAATTAAATAGACAGAGTCTAAATAAAGAATCTGTATATTTCCTTTTGTAATTTTTTTTTTTTTTTCATTAACCACTCTGCTGGATGTTAAGTACTCAGTAAAATGGATGCCCCGTAGGAAATAGTATGACTCCATCGTAATTAAGAGAAGAAAAAAAGAACCTCAACTACTTTTACAACCCTTCCGTTTCTGCCAAGTACATTTTAATTTGAAAAATGGACAATGTAAGTATAACATGATCAAATA
>JAFELO010002598.1:4770-24046 GCA_017140195.1 Eumaeus atala
CAGCGATGTCCGTGAACATTCATATAATTACTTTGCCAATGCGTTGCCCTCTTTCCCTCCTCCTCCCCAGTGTACCACCGGCAACTCACAAAACGTGACACCGTAGATGTCACTTTACTCTGGTACCTTATAAACGAGTCGTGAGTAAAAGTAAGAGTAAAATGAGGTCGTGCCGGCCTAACTTCGCTGCTATGCACTGGGATACCCCAATACATAGCAGCGACACTACCACTTACTTAAATTATATATAACAAAATATATAAAATTATGTCTTATTGAAGAAAGATACAATTATGTAAAAACTGTCTTATTATATTAAACGATAAATATGGCTCGGTTTTGAATTCTATATTATCTACAAATACTATTCAATTATCAATTACGTCGTGGAGCTGAAATGGAATTGGTATGACGGAGCACTGGACACGCACAGAAGTTTGTAGGCATCAATTTTCTTGACATTCCACCATCAGATTACAATTTGTGATTTTTTGATAAGGCCCAATCGTCACTTTCCATAATTAGTTCAGCTGCATGAATATGTCAACTATTTATTCACAAATATCAGAATAACGTTGTATACTAAAGACACGTGAGTAAAATTAGTAAAAATGGAACAAAATGACTTTGTTGCCTACGCACAAGGACTCCTGTAGAGTACCTTCCATCTCAGCTAAACGTACAAGGAAATATGGAAACAAACTCATTTTCTTGCTCCAAATCTACGTCGTCGACTGC
The DNA here is from genome assembly GCA_017140195.1 of Eumaeus atala. NCBI lineage: Eukaryota > Metazoa > Arthropoda > Insecta > Lepidoptera > Lycaenidae > Eumaeus > Eumaeus atala. Next base: position 5,509 of record JAFELO010002598.1, read on the forward strand.
AACTCTACATACGCTGTGGTTACTTCACTTTCTTAACGCGCATATCAGTTTCTGGTAAATTGTATACATTGTTGTGATCAAGTATTAAAGTAAGACAATATCGATGTCTTAAATTTACGCGAATGTTACTCATTACAATAAATCTACTTTTACGGATTTTATCGCGGTTTATTTAATTATTCAACTAGCCCAATATTTCAGAAGCTTTACAGCAACCATGGTCACGGGTTTTTTCCCTTTTTGTCATTAGGCGATGGACCCCTAAAATCCTATTAAGTCTCTTATAATTTCCTAATGTCCGTCTGTCCGTGCGTATGTCACAAAAATTTAAGTCGGACATTATAGGTACTTTTGCTGCTTGAAATTGGATGATGGTTTCCTCCTACAAACCGTTGAAAAACAATGCGGTGTGATTTTGAAAAATAAAAGTAAAGGTGTTACTAAAATAATATTTGTTTAGAAAGAACACGGCCGTGTGGGATGTCATTGGATAGGTAATTCTAAATGAGATACAGGTGTAGAGGTTTTTGGGAATTATTTGTTATTATATTATGTTGTGACCTATTAATATTCAAAGTGTTAAAAGGTGTGTCCTATCAATATTTTGAACTGACGAGGGAAAAATTGTATTGTAACAGAATTGAGGTCACAGAATTCAGTAAAACTTCAAACAAAGATATATGTAATTTTTTGTATGCCAGTACCGAACCCTTCATAGAAAAGTTTGATTCGCTCTTAGCTGGTTTTTTAATCCAAATACATGAAAAAGGTTTTAATCAAAATTATCAATTGAATTTACAACGGTAAAGTTAAATTTTATGCCTTATTCTCAAAGAAACTAAAAATATTCCATTAAATTCCTTTAAATGAAGGACTCAATACATATATAAAAGTGTGTGAGCTTCATAGTGAAAGTATAGATAGAGAAGGGATTCCAGGGTATCTAAGTTGTGAGACAGCAAACGTGGTTCATTTTCTGCTTCTCTCTTTTCTTTAATTTCGCTCAGCGGAATGCCCATGCGAGTTGAGATAGAGATAGACAGTACTGCCTTCTCATTTTCCTTCTCTATTCTCTAGGACGGTCCGAATGTGACCATCATCTGAGTTGAAGGAGACAGTAATTGTGGTTCACTCTCTGACTTCTTTTTTCATTAATTTCTCTCAGCGAAATGCTCGTGCGAGTTGGGATAGTAATAGACGGTAATGCCTTCTCATCTTCCTACTCTATTTTCTAGGACTGACAGAACGTGACCACCTGAGTTGATGAAGACAGTAAGTGTGGTTCACTTTCTGACTCCTTTTTTCATTAATTTCTCTCAGCGAAATGCTCACGCAAGTTGAGATAGACATAGATGGTATTATCTTCTCATCTTCTTTCTCTATTCTATATGGAGTGCTTTGGGTAATATAGTAAGTAGTTATTTTAAAGTGTGGAATACTGAAATTTATAAAAGCATCATGCATTTTTGCAAACAGTTGTATTAGATTAGAATTCATAAAACAAATTTATAAAACGCAATTACATTAGTTGATTACCACGAATTTTAATGGTTCAAAATCATGATATAACTGGACCGTAGAAATAACATTTTTAATCATATCGTTGTATATAAGCCGCCAGCTTCTCTTATACGAAATCTGCCGTAAAAGCCCCAATACGCGCCTCCACAGGGTTGCAGGGCCGAGAGCATCGTAGCCGACTTCGAATTAGTGGCGGAATTCATAAGGGCAGTGGACACGGAAGAGGTCCAATTGTTTGCCCGAAAAGTCAAATACGGCACCATGGCAGAGAAAATCCTGGCCATGGTTGATCACGCAGCGCTGGTCTAAACGATCAAGCGCACGACTAAATAATCCTCCAATGGCTACGACGGGGAGGATTAAACCACTCTCATTATGATTAGTGTCCCGGGATTTCCTCCCACGTAATAAAATAGATATCCTACTAATGCAGGAATCATTTTTAAAACCGACACAATCGAATCCGCGAATAAGTAACTATAACATCATACGGAACGATAGAACTCGATCCCGTCTTGGAGGTACGGTCATCTACTTCAAGAGAGCGCTACACTGCATCCCTCTCGACCCGCCCCCTGCTGGATAATCTAGAAGTCTCACTACGCAAGCTATGCGTGATTGGCCATCAGCCCATCATCATAGTCTCTGCATATCAACCCTGCCATAAGCCGCTTCTAGTTAGCGACCTGGAAGCTATTTTCAATATCCTAGACCCAGACGACCCTGTCATTCTGGCCGGGAACATGAACGCCCATCATAATAACTGGGGTAGTAGGTATCACAACAGACACGGGACTACAGTATTAGACTTTGCCGATGATCACAACATCGTCACCAACGCGCCGCATACGCCGACCCGTTACGCTCACGCGAACGCGCGGAATATACAATCTCCCAGCACGATCGACATCTCACTGTTCAAAAGCGTCTCACTCGCCATAAAGACGGCTGAAACGCTACACGAACTGAGCTCGGATCATAGACCCATCTTAATAGAAATAGGCTAGAATAGAACCAGGAACACAGACAAAATTACTTCAAAGTTCATCGACTACAAACTATTGAAAGATAAGTTTTGTAATCTTCAATCGAGTGACCTCGATATCATTCCACATCTCTTAGACAACCCACAGGTCGCCATCGCGGCCTCGTCAAATTTCAACAATTTAATAGTGGACAAGATAGGAGAATCGTCTAGAGAGATCTCCGCCGTCCCAAAGGTAAGGTTGGCAGTCCTTGACGACGTTAGGTACCTAATAAGTAGGAAAAAACGCGGTTAAATGTCTGTACGACTGCCACGGAGGCGAGGAAAAAAGCAGAGCACTCCGACAAGTAGAAAGTGAAGTCAAAAAGGCCGTGCCGAAGTTCATAAACGAAAGATGGGATTCTCTAGTGAACTAAAGCCGACACACACTGCCTACTGGCCTCTAGCCAGGGCGATGAAAACAGAGCCTACAGAGCAAAGGCCACGACTAAACTTCATCGTCTTCTTAGATATATTACAATTTAATATTGATAAAACTTGACAATATGATTATATCATCACTATCAGCCCCTATCGGACCACTGCCTCTTCCTCTTTCAATGAACGCCAAGACGGCCGATCTCCTGGTACGTTTTACGTTACGTACGTCGTTTCCATTCCGGATCACCTACTTCACGAATATCGTCATTTAGAGATTATTATCTACTTTTATTTCATTTAATGTTATTAATTGACAGAGAGAAAATTTATTTTTTGATATAATCTGATTCCATTCAAACTTCTTATTGTAATTTACTTTCAGTACTACAAAGTGACTTTTATATTAAAAAAAAACTCTCCTTATTAGGAGATGATATTGTATTGTCAAACGGTAGTTATTTCCTTACAGAAAAGTCACAAAAGTATGCAATATGATGTATCCAGTGATAATAATAATAAAGTACGTATACTGTTGTTTTATTTACGCTTCTCTATGCTCCGTGCTCTGTAATCCATTGACACCAGGTTTCACATCACGTTACCCTGCCTTGTAGTAGGTCTGCCGGATGGTTCTTCACTAAGTCCAAGGGACTGTTTCTGATTCGGCGCATAATGTTTGCGGACTAGGAAGCTTGCCACAGAGTGTTTCCTCACTAACCTATCTGTATCATCTTCAGAGTCTACAATAGTCTATGAATCAGTGCCAAGCTATTTAGGATTATGGAAATACACAGCTTTGGCCATCGTCAACATACCAGGCAAAACCTGTAGCAGAAGCGGCCATATGCGAGTCAGTGTCTAACTCTTTAGTATAGCCATATGGAGGTACACAGCGCGGTTTGTCCCCATTAGGCTCGCTAGTAACTACAGCAGGGGCTACAATGATATACGAATCGGTACCTAATCCTTGGGTATATCCATTTGGAGGCTCACAACTGGGCCTGTTTTCATTAAGCTTAATAAAACCTACAACAGGAGCCGCAACGATATGTGAATCCATGCCTAGCGCTTTAGGATATCCATATAGAAGTAAACAATTTGTCTTGTCACCATTACGCTCGCCAGTACCTATAGCAGGAGCCACAACGATGTTTCAATCAGTCTGTAACACTTTAGGATATCCCTGTAGAGGGACACAATTTGATTTGTCCTCTTTAGGCCTGTCATCTTCATTACTAGGAGCCGCAGCGATATATAGCGATATAAAGAATTAGATATTGATCCAGTATCTAATTCTTTAGGATATCCATTTTGAGGCGCACAACTGGGCCTGTCCTCTTTAGGCTCGCCTGTACCTATACCAGGAGTCGTAACGACCTATGAATCAATACAGAACGCTTTAGCGTATGGACTGGGAAGTCTGGCGGTTGATGTGCTACCATTAGGTCTGCAAGATGGCACTTAGACAGTATGTGAAAGTGTTCCCAACATCGTGGATCCATTACTGGGTTCGGGATTGAGAATAAGAAATCCATTGTCGATGTCAGCCTCACTTGGACCTGGCGTTCCTTTTACAAATACTCCCTTGGGCTAACAGGATTGGTTTGGGCTTACAATAACTTTCCTGAAGTGTATTGTATCCATTTCTCAACGTCCAATTCAAATAGATATGCTTTGACAGGCATTCATTTTATAATGATTTCGCTTAAACTTTCTAAGTATTATAATCTTATTTTGAAATACTTTTTTTTTGTATATTTGAAATTTATCTCGAGCACATAAATTTGATTAATGACCATCTTACAATAATGCTCTTATGCTGAGTCTAAGAAAAATAATGAGGCTTTATATCAATGATTGACTAATACTTTGGAAACTCTGGAATAGTTCCAACAAAATGATTGGTTGAAAACGTCAGTTGTTTAGAAGTAAAATATTTTATTGATTTCATTGTGGTATCTTGTACTACCCGTTAGACGTATTGAAAAGGGCAATTTGTTATAGACTCAGAACTTTAATTTCGTGTAGTTGTGGAAACCAAAAGAGTGGCGGATCTAGGAAAGAAACTAGGCTCAAGGAATCAGCCACCATCGAACATCATATTTGAGTGACACAACGTATTTTCAAATTTTTGTTCATGACCGTTCTTCACGTGAGTTCTCTAATAGGATAAGTAGAGTGCTGGGAGTACCACACATCACTACCCTTGCAAAATAATATACTTTATTTGTAATGTCTACTATGTAATAGAAAAAGTTGAGTGCGGAATAATCTTTATAATTACTAGGTACTGTCTATTAATTATTACTATAGGACATTTGGTGAGTTCAGATATTGCGGTAAGTTATCGATGGTTTAATTTATTTGGATGTCCTAGTATTATACATACTAATAACGAAGAAGAGCAAGTTTTATATACCTCGAGAATGGGTTGGGCTATTTTGGGTATGTATTGGGTTTCGTATTTTCAAAGTAAAAACATAATGAAGGAACAATTTTTAGTCCGCTAGACGATATGTTACACAAAGAAACGTAAATTATACTTCCGGGTACTATAACTTAGAATCATAAAATGAATTAAAGATAATAATATTCAGATAATGAACATAACGAGTTATGGCAATTTATCGTAAATAACTTCATACAAAATTAGTGCCCACGCACGCGACCAAGTGATTTTGTCAAACTTTACATGTAGACATGCCGTTTCCTCCAGGCTGCGTCTCCGCTGACGGTTTTTCCACTTTTATGAAACGTGCAAATTGATAAACTGATTCGTATAAACATGATCTAAACTAAGTTTAGCATTGTCGTCGTGTTTAAGAATAGTTTACCGAATACCCGCTTCATGAGCACGACCGGCTTGGTTATGGATCACCGTAGCGTTAGGCATCGTCGTACGACCAAGAAGGAGAACAGGTGGGGTGTGAGCTTACCTATCTTTCTCTCTATACTAATTAATAATGTAAGGCTGAAGAGTATGTTCGTTTGTACGCGCTAGTCTCAGGCACTGTTGGCCCGATGGAAAAATATTTTTAAGAGAATAAAGTTTTAGATAAGTTAATACATACTCTGTTACACATTTGTACATATAATTACATTTAAAACCGCAAGTAAATATAAAAGAAATAACATCAAAAAAGATTATTATAGAAAAAAAAGTAAAAATAAACAGTCAAGCAAACAGAGAAATAACAAGGAAATACATTTAAATATTAATAACTACGCTAGAGAACTTTGTATGGGAAAGTGCGCAACAGTGTAACTAGCCCCTAAAATGATAACCACTCAGTTTGATGGTTGTGGTCCCGCCCAGAAACACCATAACCCTGATTTTACGCGTTCCCACGTAAGGTGACAGCATGGGTAACACATAATTAATTATAATTTATAGCCAACGTTTTGAAAGCTTGAACCCTCAATTACTTAGTCTATTACATATTATTATTATACCGGGAATGTGTGCCAAGTCAATGTAATGTTACAAGCTTTAAGTTTAAGTTACGTTTAAGATACAAACCATTGTGATCTATCATGAGACAAGCCTACGAAAGTAAACGTAAAATATGGCATCGTAACATATCGCAATAAGGGGTTAGTCTAGGTAGTATTTAGTGCTCAGCTCTTGCCTGAATAACAGCCCCCGCGCCACGCAGCCACGACAGGCTAAAACTACATCATATGAGATGAGCATAGGCTATATAACATTATGAAACTTCGCAAATGTAACCAAAACTGTGAAAAAATATCAAAGGAAATCCTTATTTCGCTGCGGAAATTATTAACAACTAGCTGTCCCGCAATACGTTGTTCTGTCGTAAATTTAATCTGCTTTCAAGTGACATTAAATCATCATTAACATGAATCTATAATTTTCATATTTTTATGTAATATATACAAATATGCTTACTACATGCTATTGCTCGATTGCAAAAGAAAAAGATATCTCATATACGTAATAACATGTAATGTAATTCCTTTTCTTTATGACCCCGAAGTAGAAACAATGCGTGTTATACGTTTAACATGCGTACCAGTCTGTGGTAGCGTGAGGTAGTGGAGCGATTTTCTTAGCAAGAGAACACCATCTGAAGGTCGTTCTCTACTTGCCTATATAAAAGGATTTAATAACTTATATGACTTCGATTGATTTGCTAATTGGCATTTCCAAACATTCTTAAGTCTGTATCGCATCGTGCACGTAGAGGCTAAAATCAGATAATGACAATTCCCGAGATATTTATAGCAGATATAACTTGTGTCGTCATTGATAAACTGTGTGATTACATCATTTATAGAGTTCCATAGACAGATATTCAAAAACAGAACCCTTGTACAGTACATGGCTACTGTATGTTTGAAGTTTGGTGTATTTTATGAATAGCTGCAAAATGATGTAGTTTAGTAAAATAAAATGACCAAGGGTAGAAGAACCCCATATAAGTGAAAGGTGAAAATAAATTTCTAGGCGCATGGCCGTGTTTGGGTGTTTCTAAATTATAAAGGAGGTTTCTAAAAAAAAAAAAATTCGCCCTTTGCGAGATATTTACTTCTAAAGTGGTAAAATGTGTCCCCCTTTATTACTTTTGAACTGTCGAAAGGAAATTTGTAAAAAAATCTTGGGATTGTAAAATTCATTAAAAGTTCAGTCGGAAATAGGTGTGAACAGCCTCGTCTCTGTACTTTAAGAGATATGCGTTTTTTTATTTGCTGATAAGAAACGCTTCGTAGGCGAGACCAACTCGCTCTTGGCCGGTTTTTATAGCAGTGAAGTTTTAAAGATTTTCTTACAACTCTACTGTATAAAATATATTTAATTCCACTTAACACGTTTGAACATTCAGCTCACATCTTCTGTAACTATGTTTCGTTATTTACTCAGAAATTAAAGCATGACACGACGCCGAACTAGATTATTCCAATAGAGTCGATGGTCGTCTTCCAACAGGTCTGAAAAAGAATACGAGTTTGCTTTAGTCCACACGACGGAAGTAAAACATCTTTAGTTATAAACATACCTGGCTTTTACATGAGTGAGTGACCTACTGTTCATATATGTTTATCACTTCGTCTGCGGTACTGTGAAGCCGTGAATAGGTGTATATATTTTCTATTCTATTCCACGAGAGGAACAGATAAGGAAAATGCGTGATCTCGCCTATATCACTTGTCCCTACTACTACTAGTAATATACAAAATGTAACTCTCCCCGTTGGCCTTGTTTTCGTACTCTTGTCACGAATTCGCCAGGTTACTAACAAAGTCATGCGTATTTCATGAACTTTTGAACTTTTATTAAAAGAAATCATGTAATACATATTAGTATAATCTGTTATTTTTTCATCAAGTTCATCATTCATTCGATTTGATGAAACCAAATCGAATGATCCAATCAAATCAATGTACACCGAAATCAACTGAAAAATTTATCATAACATTTTTTCATAACACGAAATTTAAATGTTTTGGAGTATGGCGAAACGTAATAGAAAACAATTTTAGTTATATCCAGAAGAAATATTTAATCTGTCGAACCCAGACATTGTCACAGATCGAAGGTATTTAGATCGAAACATGACATTAAAATAACAACACATCTTTAACCAGTTCCCGAATGGGTAGGCAGAGGATGCCACATATCACTATCAATCATTTTCTTTTTTATGATATAGGGAGCAAACGGCAGGTGGAGATTGTTCACCGCCCCATAGACATTCGCAAGACTTGGCGTTTGGACACACGACGCCAGCTTCTATGGAAGTAGGTTTACTCTTTTCTTGAGGACCCCTAAGTTGTGGTTAGTTAAGTATTGTTTTAAAAGTTTACAAGACAATATTTATAATAGACTTGAACAAAATAATAAATTGGCTGAATATAATAAACTATTAATGTTATAAAGTTTACCTATAATTCTTAATGCCGACGGTCGTCCCAGCCGATATAATTGACAGCGAACGCGCGCCATTTTAAGCGTTCCCTTTTCAAATATTTTTTTATTAATTGTGTTATGTCACTGAACAAACATTGCAATTTGTTTCGTTTATTTATATTAAACAGGTTTTATGTGTAGCTTGATTGGGCCGGCGCGACCGGGGAGGTTCTCGCTCAAACGACACCGCCGCAAAATGACAGCTCCGCAGTCGCATTTTGTTCGCTTTGTGAGTAGCCGGTAACCCATTGGAGGGGAGGAGGAAAGGGGAGCAACTGGATAGCAATACCGTGGATATTTATGGACGTCGCTAGTCATCAAACAGGCTCTCGTTTGCTTCTGTTTTGTTTCTTCATACTTTCACTCCTGGATAGTGTGAGAATGATTTCCTAGGAAGGTTTTAGTGTATAATTTATTAAGGTACCGATCCTGCCCCAGTTATTTTAGCGTATAATTGATCAAGGTACCGACCCTGCCCCTGTTATTTTAGTGCATAATATATTACAGTACCAACCCTGCCCCTGTTATTTTAGTGTATAATTTATTAAGGTACCGACCCTGCCCCTGTTATTTTAGTGTATAATTTATTAAGGTACCGACCCTGCCTCTATTATTTTAGTGTATAATTTATTAAGGTATCGACCCGGCCCCTGTTATTTTAGTGTATAATTTATTAATGTACCAAGCCTGCCCGTGTTATTTGCGGGCGAAGCCGAGGTGGATTGCTAGTTTTGCATAATTCGTATATTTGCTCAATGGAATTAAGCGCTAGGGCCTGACTTAGCAAACTAGTCATAAATGTGAGTTCCGCATCTTGCGAAGGGGCTGTCACGGCTAGCGTAAGCCTCTCGGCTTCCGTTTGCTATCTTCTTGTGTCTACATTTCTTTTCGGTCACGATCTTATTCTGTGAAAACGAAGAGAAGTCCCATAAAACGATAGAGTGTTATGAGTGTTCGTCGGTTGACGATGCTAGCTCGACGTTTCAGGAGATTTACAAGCTTAGCTTTAGCTTTAAAACTTTGCATGGTCACGGATGGACTGAGATAATGAGATTTCACAAGCTATTAAAATCACCCGCAGAATTATAATTCTACTGTTGCTGTAAAGCTTCTGAAACGTCGGGCTGGTTAAATAATTAAATAAACCGTGATAAAATCCGTAAAAGTAGGTTTATTGTAACGAGTAACATTCGCGTAAATTTAGGACATCAGTATGATTCTAGGAAAACGGGAAGTGCCCCAGAGGCTTAAGGCAACGTGCGGCCTCATAGAAAATACGAGGACATGCACAAACGACTATATCTTTTGATTTTTTGGCTTAGAATCAACCTGTGCTGCAAGAATTTCCTGACTTCAGTATTCCACATGAATTCCACCTGGACACTTACACGTTCCCGAAAGCTAGCCGGGACAGCCAGACGGGCACAAAATTATCCTTTAAGTGATTACCATTTTTTCTTCTTGGGTAAGGAGTGCCATATAAATTATAAGATATGCATACATACATACATACATACATACATACATACATACATACATACATACATACATACATACATACATACATACATACATACATACATACATACATACATACATACCTTTATACGGGGGTTGACAACGTTACAGTTAAGGTTGTTAGTTAAGTTTAGTGTGTCGTGTTACGGAAGTTTAGGATGTGCGAAACAAGTTTGGGCAGTTCGCAAGATTCAAGTTAAATCGGGCTATGATATTGTTCGGTCGGGTTTGACATTTAAATAATGGAAGCCATCTTATGTTAAGTATTTGCTTAGAACAATCTAGTAGTGTTATAGACGCTTTTGATTTGCTATTTTGATTGATTGCTCATATGTATGCATTGAATAGCGAAACTACTGGACAGTGGACCGATATGAGTTTTGTTACGATTACAATCCTACATTATCCCTGGATTCTACTGAAAATGGGTTACAAAACGTTCCACATCATTATGAAAATTTCGATAATGCAACCAAAGCTTTGAAATTATATAAAAGTAAATCCCAATTTGGCAGCATAAATTATTGACAACTAGCTGTCGCGATAGACATAATGTGTAATGATTAAGGGGCCGAAATTAAAGTGTTGTAAAACCAATGAATTTTTGCCATATATTGCAAAATACCCGTGCGAAGCCGGGACGGACTGCTAGAATTAGGCAGACTCAGGTGCCACGCGGTAAGAGCTAGTTTCATACTAGCCGAATTAGTGCATGTCCAGCATTGGTCATCGTCCGGCTGCTGATGATGAAGTATTTCAGCCTCACCTCTCGCTCACAGGATATTATGGGGGATGGATCCTACATCCACCAATTATATTTTTCACATGCAGTAGGTATTTTTAACCTAGCACGCAAAACAGGGTGTGTGTGCGTATCAAAAATATGTTATATCCGCAGACCCCAAAACGCTCAGATTGCTTTTTGTCCCCATCAGAATGCGACTCGAATGTTCGTTTGTTCCTGCAATTCGCATTAAAAACACCTAATTTCACATGGATATCGATAAATAAAACTCTTAGAATGATAAGCAATGACTTATCTTCAATTTCATAATATTACGACGCTTAATGTGCCACATAAGTTATGTTAAGCACATAATTCAGTATCCGTACATTATTTTGGGTACATTTCTTATAAGACTAGCGAAGTAGCCCAGTTTTACACGTTTTTCTGTTGTTTTGGGAGTTTGCTACGAAATGATATGACGTGCGCGCTAGGAGAATGCTCGTGTTACGCTTCGTAACACCAACTTGACGCTTTACCGAGGTTTCATCGCTCACGTCGCTCTCACGTCAGAATCATGTTCTTGCAATTAAAATCCAGTCGTGTGTCGAAGCTAACATGATAGTGTAATAAACACAAAATTATGTGGTAATGGTCAACAAAATTATGATATATCACCGAAATCTGCTGTCGAGGGACCCCAAAACGCAGACATTAACTATCTGTCAAATAAGCATGCCGTCTCCTTCTTGAAAGATAACTTCGCGCGTTGTTAAAATGTGTGCGTTAATAGGAATTGAAAAATCTTAATAATAGTTTTCGTTTGGTCCGGCGCGGGATTCAGATGCCTACTATTGTACCAGCCTCTAGACCACGGAGAAATAAAAATATACTGAAGACGAGACTTTCTAGGTACGATTTCTGCACTACAACAAAAACGGACCGGCAACTACAACTTGATGCTTCCCCTTCTTCAACCACGTCCCCACAATGAGCCACCATATATAAACAGTGTATGGAAGCCACACGCAGGCGTTTGGCTGCGAGCGTCCGTGTCGGTCAATAGAGAAGGAAGTAGAGAATGTATTAGTATTTATGTCTCGCTTGCGTATTGCGCAGAAAAAACTTGAATGAGAAAAAAGACAGACAGTAAACCACATTTGTTTTCTCTTTCGAGTTAGACGGACGCGTTTTAGACTGGTCCCCATAATCTATATTTTTATATCTATGCCTCCAGTCAAAGAACAGTGACATTCGTCAAATTTCTGTATATTTTCTAGTAACATGTATGTAGTGCATGCTGCATTGCCGCGGATCCGGTTGGCACTACCGGAGTGGCGCCTCTCGTTCACATTATGCCTCCGTAAAGTGACATCAAGATGTCACGTTTCGTGCGGTTAGTACGTAGCCGGTAGCCCGTTGGAGGGAGCAAAAGGCAACGCGTCGACATAGTAATTATGTTGATGTTCTTGAGCATCGGTAGTCTTAAAAAGGCTCCGATTTCTATAAAAAAAGGGAGATGTACACATTCGAAGAATTCACAACAAGCTCTGGACGTCACTGCGATCCAGTCCAATACGGCTGCATCACATCAGTTGGATCACCTCCATAAAAGAAACAGCAGCAAAATATTTCCAGCTTGTTATAAACTCCTCACGGAGGACAGGACTCTCTGTGAACATTATGTATCGCCTCATTCTCTTTGGCGCCAATTTTTTTGAACTTTTGAAATTAGAATGCTCTGTCGTGCGCAATTTTATTCTTGCTTCAAAAACATTTCAGCGGGTAGTTGCTCGGAGCCATGTTTTATTTTGCACTCTGAAAATTATCCTCTGTAACTTGCAAATGCGGTAAGGGGACAACGAATCGGATACTGTTTGGTAGCAAGTGAGAGCGCCATGCTATTGTAGCCGTTTTGGGTCAGCATACGTGTGGAATTTTCACTACCATGGATCCGGAGCACATGTTGCAGACAACGTCGGCGTGTTGCCATCGGGCCCACACAACTTTTCTTTTTTTAATATGACAAGCAAGCAATCAGCTTTCAATGACTACGGACGCCTATGAACATCAGCATAATTGTGCCTACGCGTTGCCCTCCTTTTTCACCTCCCCCCAGCATGAAACGCGACATCGTAGACGGCTTTACGGCGGTATGCTGTGAGCGAGAGGTACCTCCCGTGTCGTGTCGGCTCAATTCCGTTGCATAGGGGGATATAGTGTCATGCGCTATGCATGGCACTACCACCTCCTATACAGCATGGCTCTACCTTTTACAAAAACTTATGGAGTATAATGCTAATCACGTGGCCCTAGACAAAGTGACGATTACGTTTGAAGTAAATCTTTTTTATAATATAGAAGAGGGGGCCAAACGAGCAATCGGAGCCTTTTTACGACTACCTATGCCCATGAATATCCACATAATTACTATGTCGATGCGTCAATCAATCATAATCTTCTTTAATCACGCTTGACTTGGGTTGTAAAATACAAAACGTAATTCTGTGTTTCTAACGGTAAATTACCTTTCGAAAATTTTACTGCTGGGGCAAGGGAGAGATAGAGGTGCGAGCAGAAATTTTCTCATCTATTGTCGTCTTCTTTTATTCTACTCGCTAGTTACGTGTCGTAAGACTAAAAAAGATTAACTTCATATGATCATACTCGTTTTTCATATTATTATATGAATGGCATATAACCATCTACAGAGTGTTCGAACTTAACGATCAGTAATAATATAACGTTATACATCTCATTATTTACCCGTCCGAGGGTAGGTAAGGGAGGCTCGTGCCCCCCAGACGTGATCCTCTTCATGAGCCATTTATTCACGTCAGCGCTGTGGCCATTTTCGATACCGCGTGCAGGCTGCCCTCGATGTCAGTTTCTGTGGCCATGATAGTAACAGTTAAATTGTATCTCGACATTACATTATATCATTTACTTCTTCGACCGCATCGTCACTTTCCATCAGGTGAGATTGTCGTCGCAGGTCCTGTTTACAGTTAAAAAAAATCTCTCCCATCTGCCGGGAGAGTTGAGAGTCGGACCCCTTGACTCCCCAAACCCAGCCTCGTCGCCCGTCGTGCACTCCTAGCAATCTGATGAAGCTGTACTGGGCTTCTCTTCGCTTCCACAGCAAGAGTTCAGGTCCTAAACACACAACAAAACAACACAACAACAATATATTATAATCGCCTGCTGTTACTAACAGCCCGTACACTTGACGTTTCGTGTTCACTTAGAAGTGCGATGTAACGGTTGTTGCTGAGCCCATTAATATTTTTATATGTTTTATTGCCAGAATAAATAATCGTATGTTAAGAGTTAAGCATGTGCTACAGCGTTCATATAATACTTGCTGCACCACGCGGTTTCAACAGCGTACTCCAACCCCAAAAACGTAGAGCCCTAAAGGCTTCGTAAAATACCTGGCCTGGCAAATTTAAAGTGTGTTATAGCTTTTGAGGTTTTGTGATTAATCTTGACAAAATATGTGGTGTAAGTATGACTAAGCATAAGAATAACTTATTTGTTAACAACACAATAACTTATTTGTTAAAACTAATTTAGGGAAATACTTAGACATTTAACTGTCGTGTGTCACAAATTGGATCGAGCTCAGTATTTTGCTGACTCCTACTAGTACTAGTCTTCCGTTGGCACCATTTAGTGAGATCACGAAGCGAATACGGGTTTAATGTTGAAAATTGTTAGGATAAAGTACAAATAATTTCATGACTAGCACATAAGACAACAACCAAACAAAGACAAATAAAAAGATAAAAAGAACAAAATTCACAAAGGACATAGTGTAATGGACATACCTATAATTTATGGAGTCACTACAGACAAATAAAGATCGCAGTAAAAAGTAGCAGACGTAAGACAGTGACACACAAGTGACGAAAATTTTAATAGAAAGTAGACATCAACATTTAACGGCACGGATAAAACTGAGACAAGTGGGTTACTAAATAATTTAATAATAACATATTTTATAATTCAATAGATTTTTAGATTTAAATTAAGTAGCACTAGTGTCGAGCATAAATGCAAGAGCCATGTAAGCCTTTTTTTGGTGTTCGTAAATATATTTTTTTAGTCTCAATCTAAATCTTTGCAAGTTTCTTATTGGCGGTGGAATATTGTTCCAGTATTTGGAGGTTGCATGGCGAAGGCTCGGGTAGCTTGCTCATGAACGCAGCTGAACAATGACATTGTATCGGAAGCTGCTCTGCACATTGGCCAGACCCACTGACTCTGTGCTCCGACATCCACGTCAACTTATCATGTTAGTAAAAAAGTAAGCAAGCCAAGTGTAGTATGCCTCGGTGTTTCATAATAAAAATTGGATGTTTTTCGAGATGTGGTGTCACATTAGCCCTTAGCGGTATATCAAAACAGTATCGGGCACAAGCATTCTGGACTCTTTGTATCAGTTTTTGCGTTGGTGCCAAAATGCGATAGTTCGCGACCGCATCCATATAACTTAGTTTCCGCAGCACAAGAGATTCCACGACCCGGATTCTCAATTCCTCGTTTAAATATGGCTTAATTTTATAAAGTACTTTAGTTTGTAAATGCAATTTTGTATCATGTTAACAGTATGTTTTTCAAATCTTAGGCTGCAATCCAAGATTTCTTGCTTCATATATACGATCAATTACCGCATCTGCGAGCACGACGCTTGTTAATGGACAAAACTTATGAAGTTTATATTTACCACCGTATACAATTTTTTTTTCTTGGGATTGAATAAAAGACAAATGTTTTCGTCCAGGTAACTGAACGCATGAAATCTTAATTTTTTACTGCATAATCTATATCCGAAGGTTTGCACGAGATGTAAATCTGCGCATCATCGGCATAAAAATGATACTTTTTTTTTATTTGCGTTTGTATATCTGCCGAATACAATGTAAACGGAGCTGACTCTAAAGTAGAGCCTTGAGGAACTCTCCTAACCGTAGAAACTCCGTTGTATATGACTGTAGAACTGCCACAACTCACCTTGACGTACTGATGTCGACTGATATGGTAGCTGTTTATGTGGTAGAGTATAAGGCGTTCTAATGAAAATCGAAGTAACTTAACTTCGACATCAGCACGTCAATATTTATAGAATCAATGGCCCTATTGAACACAAAATATTATCGGTTTCATCTAGAAGTGCAGTCGCCGTGCTACGTTGCTGCCTAAATCCGGACTGGACTTCAGGTAGAATTTGATTTTGTTCGAGATATTGCATTAATTGTTTACAAATAGCCTTCTCCGGGAATTTAGAAATGCACGGTGATATACTTATAGGCCTAAGATCCTTTCAATGAGCAGGATTTGCGTGTTTATGTAGAGTTGTAACTATTGCAGATACAGATGGCAGGATAGGTCGTTGTGCTAATGGATTTATTAATAATATAGTGTATGGCGTTTATAGTATAAGGTATTGTGATTATAAGCATGTCTAAGGTTATAGCGTCGCAACACTCCGCTTTATAAACCGCTTTATATTTGAAAAATTCAGGTGTCTCTTTATAATCTCTCTGCTGATAGGCTCTATGTGGAAGACCGCATCACTGAACTTGCGGTATTCGTAATATCTCAACTGCAATAAGTGTACGTTGGAGTGTCGTGGTATGATCAAAAAGCGATCGTTAATTATTTCTCGATTACTAAGAGAAAAGGGTAGCTAATTGCGTTTTCATGATAATATCTTGTAAATCGATTACTCTTGCAGCATGCACGAAAGAGTATATGATGTCATAATAACGTTTCGATTCAAATTAATGTTCCCATTGGGCGAGAGCCTACGAGCGTACGAGTAACAAGTCAGCTAGATCAATTGGAGAACCTTAGAGAGTTATCACGTAACATTATGACGCCCGCAAACCGACTCACAGACAGAAAATTTACGATATCTAAATAAGCTGTTCCCTTATAGGATAACTTTGTTGCTCGATTGTCTGTCTGTCCGTATGGCGTCTTCTGCCTTTGCTTGTCTGTCAAAACCTTTTCTAAGGAACGCGTGGCAATGTTAAGCTGAAGTACATGTCAAACACTCAGGGAGGTCAGTATTTTTTTAAATCACAAAAAAAAATACACTTCGACGTTCTCATACATAAATATATCAAGTAGTTTAAGGCATAAAGAATGTACTTTGCAAGATCATAACCTCCTTAGCACAGTCGGGTAACATACTCGTTTTTCGCTTCAAAAGATTGTAACTTTAAATCGCTGATAATTTTAGAAAATCATTGAATACACGAGCGGTTGAAAGTTTTGTCTAGTCTTGCGCCCAGGTACGTCTAGATTTTAGCTCGGATTTAACTTGAAAGTTTCAAAGTTTCCAATTCGATTTAGAATTGAATCCTCCTCTAACGATATGTTCTAAGTTATAGGACTGACACATTCGTTCCAACTTATTTTTGTGGTTTATCAATTGTGACTTTTATGATTCCAAGATGTCAGACGAGAAAATGGCGGAATGTTTTATAATACATAGGGGTATTTAAAACAATACAGAGTGACTGGATAACACGCAAATATTGTTTATGTGAAAGTTTGTCTGTATTTTTTGTTATAACACTTAGCCAAATACTTAGTTTCTGTGTTAATGATAACACAAAAACTAAGTATGTAGTTGGCTCAGTTTTATATATGTATATATATATATATATATATATATACATATGTAAATTTAGAATAACATTAAATACTTTATTTTTAAATAAAATCAAACCCTGTAGCTTACTCCGCAAAAATTGAGATTTTCCAAACCGCTTGTAATGAATTTACTTACAACATTCCAGTCATTTTGAAGAAATACGCTTTCATACACTAAGAAGTGTTTCGTGTTTATATATAATGATGATTATACGCTGGTGAAGCCCCGGAAAAGTAGCTCTAGTTTTTCAATAATGTTAAATTTCATGTTTATTTTTCAAGATACCTACTTTTTCAACTCGTAAAGATGTCGATCTTTACGAGTTCTGCCAAAAATTTGAACCCCCAAAGTTGTCCAACATACAGACTAAACTATGCTAAAACAGTACGGTCAGGTGTAATCGTATTGCTGGGGGTTGTGATCCGGTACAAGGGGATGCACCATTTTTGCATCTGTATTTACATACTGCATGTGATATGAGTGCCTTAGCGGCGACCGACTTCAGTGCTATATTTTCTTGTGATTAAAATATATTTGACCGTCAAGTTTCCAAATGCAAACACAATATATCGCACAGTGTTATAACTCATGTGCTCTCAGGCCCCGTTCGCACGAGAGATATTTTATCGTGTGTCAAAAAATCCTTCAAATGGAACACATCGACGCCCATAAGCATGTGAACAGGTGATTGGTTCATTTTATACCGCTCGTGCGAACGAGAAAATACTTAAAGCTCTTCACTTTTGAAGAAGCTACTCTACATTGCAACCGAAT
>JAFELO010002598.1:29252-40544 GCA_017140195.1 Eumaeus atala
CTAGCTTATCTTTGAGCAGTGTTGCCAAAGATAGATAGATATTAAAGGTAATACGGCTGGCAAATTTGTATAGCAAGACGTAGCAATTTACCCAGCACTCGTTTATCACCCTCGTCAGAGGTATTTAGAGCTTACGAGAATTATAATTTTTGATGTTCATAATTCAATTTATATAAACGAAATTAAACGGCTCCGAAAGTAGGCCGGACGGAATTTAAAAAGGTATTCATCCTTTTAAAGTTTATGAATTCAACGCCATCTATTATAAGTTAGAAGAAGCGTTTTATTATTGTTAATAAAGTGTATTTTTTTCATAAACTTTATTGTTTGCTTTTAATTATGTCCAAGTTTCGCACAGTTGGAAAAAGTAGGGAGTACTTTCTGGAACTAAAGGGACTCGGGCTTAACATTTTTCTGGATTCATTAATTCTGCACCAAGAAAGGAGAGAACTTTTTAATTAAAACTGTGTTATTGAGAGTAGTATGCTTCATTTGCTCCATATTTAAATATTATTGTCATTTCAACTAACTGTCAATGAATGAAGGATTCGCGTGCTTTTCTCAAGATATTCTTATGTTTGAATTAAATTTTAATTTGTGTAACGACTTCAAAGCTAGTAACCTAAATGAAATGCAAGTTGTTTTTCTCTGTGCCGAGGTGAACGTGGAAACCGTTGTACCATAATAATGCCACAACCACAAAATTAACCAAAACAGGAAAAAAAAAAATCCATGCGTTTTCTTAACATTCCTTTTCATATTCGTTCGAGATGGACTATATCAATAAACGCCATGACAGCTGATAATCTACTTTGGAGTTTATATAAAACTGCTGGTACCTACTAATAGTAAAAAAAAAATTATTTGATTATGGACGGGAGTCCAACCGGCGACTGGCGTAACACGCGGACTAACCACCACGTTACCACTTGATCCAGCCGGTCGTCAGAGTATTTCATGATATTACTTCTCCCATTTTTCCATCACCTTTAAGACGTAAAGTACGTAAAAACACCTCTGATGATCTGCGAAATGTAGGTATTAGATTTAAAGAATTACCTGACTAATAATTATTAATGGACAAAGAAAATAATAATGTTTCGATTTAAATACCCGGTCGAAACATACGTTAAGATTTTGAGGTAACAGCTAGTTATCTTTGTATGTTATTCCACACGCAAGCGACCCCGCTCCAGGCGGCTTAAAGCTGATACGATAGGAATTCATTAACCTGTTAGATAGACAATTTGGTTCCGATGTAAGAGATTTCGTTTAGCAATAAATACGTGTCATTGTTACCGCCATTAATGCATAATGTAAAAATGGAGGCACTACTAAAAGCTTAGTGCCTCCATTTGTTATAGTAAGGAAGGACAATCGAGCAATCGGAGCCTTTCTACGACTAGCGACGCCCATTAACATCAGCATAATTACTACGCCGATGCGTTGCTCTCTTTTTAACGTTAACGAGACGTTATTCCTATTTGTATTTATCTCCTACTGTTCTGATTTGTCACTGTGTATATGTATTTTATTTTGTTGTTACATTTTCTTCTTTTCCACTTCCAGGGATGCCACAGAATATCGTGTGCCCTTTCGGGGCAAAGCTGTATTAGTGATTTAAGTGTGTAATTTTTGTGCATATGTTTTTTTGTCTGTGCTGTTTTTTTAAGAATTTCTGTTTTTATTTCTTGTTATATAATAATTTCAACACTTTCTTATTCTGTCGCTTTCTCTGTGTGACGTTGTCTTTGTTCCGAAAGCTATATTCTATTTCTGCTTCTTTTCACCTCCCCATCAATTGGCCAATGGCTGATCACAAGCTGCACGAAACGCGACACCGAAGAACATTGAAAAGATTTCGGATGAAGTAGTGCCATGCTGCATAGGAAGAGGTAGTGCCACGCTGCATAGGAAGAGGTAGTGCCACGCTGCGTTGGAGGAGGTAGTGTGCGTGACACCACATCCTCTTATGCAACGGAATTAGGCCGGCACGACCGGGGAGGTACCTCTCGCTCACATAATACCGCCGGTAAAGTGACATCTTCTGTGTTGTGTTACGTGCGGTTTGTGAGTAACCGGTGGCCCATTGGGGGAGAGAAGGGGAGGAGAACAGTGCATCGGCATAGTAATTATATGAATGTTCATGGGCACCGGTAGTCGTAAAAAGGTTCCAATTGCTCGTTTGGTCCCTATTCTATAAAAAAAAGAAAAGCTGCGTTAATATATGACTATTTCGTTGTTCTCCTGTATCTTCATTTGTCCTTCCGTACGTCTCTCAACGCCTGAAATTTATAGTAAAGAAATAGTGGTATTTAGTAGAATAAGAACGCACATGAGCAGTGGGACCAAAGTCTCGGTGAGTTGACATTTGATCTTCGGTCTTGTCCGATTCAAGTGAAGCGCAGGAATAACGTCTCCTATAACGAAACTTCTTATTATATTTGATAATGTGAAATATGCCTCTTGAAACTGTCGAAAGCTTGCCCTTTAGATGTTCTATGAATTGATACGGGAAGAAAAAAGAAACCTCTCCTTTTTATAAAGAATTGCGCGTAGAAATTTGGTGTAGTTGAAGATTATATGGAGAAGTTGTGCTGAAAGCTAAAGTTTGAATATGTTATGAATTACATCTTATTTCAATTAAATACGTAACTATGACTCGCACGCATAATACGCAAATAGCGACATTTATGACCCTGCCAAACATTTTTGACGTTCCACCATCATCATCGCCAGCCGTATGACGTCCACTGGCTATCTATCTATCACCGGCCCGGGATGGGGACAGGTGGTATCACGGTATATAGTAGGGCCAAGTACCCACTAGAGAAACCATAGTAGAAAAATTGTACGAAATAATTGGGGATTACAGAATTCAATAAAAACTTCCAACGTAAATTGGCTGGAGCGAAATCGAAACTTTAAGAGATATGGTATCTTTTGTTTCCATGTGCAGGTGCGACTCGCTCTACATATTAGCGCGACAGTTAACGCACGGAAACTTACAAACCTCACAAGACAGGACAGCAACGAGGCACCTCGAGGCGTGGTTCGGCTGGATTGCAAAGGCACCTCCTATAACGGACAGCAGACTCTAAGGCGGTTTCACATGTTAATAATCAAGTTTCATGTAGCTCCAACCAATAATAAATTCAATCAAAGTACGCCTTAAGCAATGTTATCGTTGAGGTGATTAATACGAAGCACTTGTGTGGTGGTTAAAAGTTAAGAGTCGATTAAAGAAAGAAAGAAGAAGAAAGAAAGAAAAGACGTTTATCTGACCACAAACAAGAGACATAAGCGAACATTTCACATATAATAAAAATATAAAATAAAATTAACACTAATATAAAAGTGTGCCTCTCAGATGCGCCAAATTGGTTTCGTTCGGCATAATTAAGGTGAATATGATAACCACGGCACCAGACACTTGATTATCTACTTGTCACCTTACTAGTGACCTATGAAACCGCCAATTAGAATATTGATAGTGTCAGCTATTATCGAAATTTTAATAGTCTTTTAACTGGAACTTGTTAAGTCGGCCTTAAATCTAGTTTGTAGCATTTAAAATGGTCCATTTTATTTACCTGTAAAGTAAGGGTTATATCAATAATTTATTATCACCAATACTAATCTCCGCGGACTAACCCCACAGCATTCCGAACGCCTGAGTTATGGGATAAATTGACCCTCGAAAGAAAATTGTTTTTCCCGAAAAATTCTCAAGAGGGTCGAGTTTTCTGACTACGGGATCATGTGGGTAATGATTAGGGAGAAAAAAGGAACACACTTATATTGAGCTGTGTACAGCCGTCGATAAGGATAGACCAAGTCCTATTTTACGGGCCGCCCCATCACATCCACGGCTCATCTCCCTATTACTGTGAATAGTCAAAAACACTACTGCTCAATACTCGCTGTACTGACACTGTACATACTTCGACTAAAATAGGAGATATCAATTTCTATCCCACATTTTAGTAGGAGGCCACGGTAGTCCATTGAAACCAAATTGGTTCGGCACTTCCAGGAGATAGGTCTCGTTCACAGAATACAGCAGTAAACAGACAACAGTGCGCTTTGCAAGATTCCGTTGGCCCCTTGGACTGGAGCAGGGGAGGGTCATTGCACCATTATATCGCGCTGTGAGTGTGTCGGCTATGTTTCCGGGCAGTAATGACGCGTGAACCCCCGGCATAATATTATAATGTCGTCTATGGAAAAAGACGGGACCATACTACTCCTCCGCTGTCAGCCTGTCCGTCTGTCACCAGGCATCTCATGAGCCGTGAGAGTTGAACAGACGAAATTTTCACATTATGATGCATTTCCGTTGCCCCTATAACAACCAATTCACGAAAAAAAAAAATTTAGTAATTTAGGGGGTTTCATATAAAAACGTATTTTTTCCGTTTTTTTTTGTGATAACTAGATGTCCCGACTGACGTTGTAATGTTTTTCATTATGTTATATTAAGATCTTATGTAAGTAATAATTCTCATAATAAAGAATTTGATTGCTTGATTGATTCATAAATTGAATTTGTTATCATTGTAACGTGTAAACATTGAAAACTTTTTAAGGGTTAACAATCCTTATCACTCAGGTGTATGAAAAATAGATAGTAGCGGATTCTCAGACATACTGAGTATGCATATAAAATTTGGTAAGAATCGTTAAAGCTATTCTGCAGGGGTACGGTGACAAACATTGTGACACGATAATTTTATGTGTATCTTACACAACCCCTTTGTGCACGTGTCCAACTTGCACTTGCCCGGTTTTCTGCATTGGGGAATTCACTGGCGCATACCGTGGAGTGCGGGGATGCTTTGTGGGTATCGCAGCGTCTAATGACGGATGCTATTTGGGAATTTCAGTGTCTAATGGTGGATGCTATGTGGGAATCGCAGCGTCTAATGACGGATGCTATGGGGGAATCGCAGCGTCTAATGAATCCGTCATTACTATGTGAGAATCTCTTGCTAAGTCCTGGCGTCAGGGACGTCACGTCGGCGCTCTGGTACAGTGCGACGTACTGACGCAACGGGTGCGCGGGGAGGTGAAAGGGGAACAGGGAGCGGCATCACATTCCAGCGAGGTCTGCAGATAATGTGAACGTGTAGAGTCACAACACAGATGAACGTAATGTCGGTTCGTTTTCCCTGGACAATCGCATGACTTCCCGTTATAAAGTATTCCAGACATCTACCATGAACATTTCACAGAGCTTAACCACATTTATAAATAAACTAACTACGAATGTTTCGCATTTCTTTTTCGTCTTATATTTTTGTCTTAAGTGTAATGAAGATGAAAATGTTTTATAAGTTTTTTGAAGCTGGTGAATTTATGATGAGGGCGTTGTGATTACGAGGTCCACGGCAGTTGAGAGGGAGATAAGGGAGTGCAGATGGAATGAGAGTGAGTTATGTTTCGTATATTACTATAGGGCGAGAGTGAGATGCGACCACACATTTTTGTTAGCCCACTATGTTTCTTATAACTACAGAAATTTTACTTCGGTCGTGTGGTTTAAAGCATACTTATATATAACAGCTGAACAAACGATCAATCGGGGCCAAATTGGTGACTATCGAGGCCCATTAACATCCGCACGTTCATGCAGATGAGCTATCCTACTTCACTGTAGACCCAACGGGTTACTGGAAACTAAAAAACCACACGGAATGCGACAGCGCACATCGTTTTGCGGCGGTGTCGAGTAAGGCTTGAAACATATGACAGTACTGATAAACTACTCAGTCGGATTTCAACACAATTCGCACAAATGTCAATCATGTAAACGAATGAAGTAATTATTTCTATTATGGATACTGTGTAATCTATAGGAATATGCATAAACCTCTTACGTTACAGAGTGACTGATTGTCTGGCAGACAAGGCACAGCCGAAACTACTGAGAGCGGGTGGCTGAAAAAGTGTGTTCTTTGGAGAGTGTAGGGGATAATTAAGAGCGGCATTTTGGAAATTCCACTTATTTTTTTTTTTTAAAGGTGTACACCGTGAAAGTCAGTTAACGTGGGTGGAACCGCCGGTCGCTGTCAATCTATGATTAAGTGGAGAGGCGCGCGCGCATCACATAAAATATCACCTGGGTGTCTGTTATAGTTTCTACTTCTTATTTTATGAGAGCTCTTAAATAATATGACCGTATATAAAGGGTCCCGTACCGTCATCGATAAAAAACCGTAAAACAGGTTCGTTGTATGTGAGCCTTCTTAAATAAAACAACAGAAATTCGTCTGAAAACTCACCTTCGGCCGTCATGGTTTATGATGTACTGCCTGGTGACAGACAGATTGGACAGACAGACAGCGGTTTCTTCATAATAGGTTTTTATCCTTTGGGTACGGAACTCTACCAACCTTCTCCTAATGCAAATCAGCTTGATGTTAACATTTGCCATCAAAGAGTTTGAAAATGTTTTAAATTTTAATGACGAAAAAAACAACCCGCCAAGTCGCGTGGGTGCACATCGAAAGATAACTGAAAAATTAATAGACGCATACCGAGGGGAGCGCCCTACCCTCAACTCCTTATCAAAGGGCCCTGGCTACGAACGACCCCAGTCTGCCGA
Organism: Eumaeus atala; assembly: GCA_017140195.1. NCBI lineage: Eukaryota > Metazoa > Arthropoda > Insecta > Lepidoptera > Lycaenidae > Eumaeus > Eumaeus atala. The sequence goes on from JAFELO010002598.1 coordinate 35,860, forward strand.
AAGCCGCGACGCGGTCTTGTCGTTCCATTTAACATCCCTTTAAAAGTTTACAAACCCACTTGAGCGGGAATCTTTTTACGTTTCACTGATTTCAATTCTTAGTTCGCCCCTCTTTAAGTGAAATAATCCCCTTTCTGTGATAATTGCGTACAATTTGTGCAGTAATGCTAAAGGTTTAGTTCGTGTTATGACTTTTTATGTGTAACGTGTGCTTGACAGCGGGATGACATATTGACGTTTGGTCTACGTTCGGGAATGAGTGGTGAGTCATTTCATTGTTTTTATATTTAACTAGCGATCAACAATGTACAAACTATGTACTAAAATCTCCCTCGGGACTTGGAACGGCCACTATTCATTCGTATAAAATTTGTATCGATTTCCGCCTCCCTCACCAATGGGGCACTGGAAATTCACACACCGCACAAAACGCATATATACCGATGATGAGCGACGCTCTTCTCGTGTGCTGGCCTCCTTTGGCTGTAATGCGGCAACGGCAACCATATTATCCTATAAATAGCCTTCAAATTAAAAATCATTTTCATCATGATCAAAACCGAACATTAAATATCAGACTTACTATCAGACAAGGACTTCAATACCGAATAAAGTGCTTTGAACACTAATGTTCATTTCTGTATTTATGTTGAAACAGATATAAAGTGTTGAATCTGTTTTACGATATATCTGTTTATAAGTATTAATAAGTAAAGTATAACAGGACAGCACAAGGATTTCTACATATTCGTTCATGACGGTAATTCCGTCTCATTCCACAAGAAAATGTAAAGAAACGCGATAAAATCCGTAAAATAGACACAAAAAAATTAATAACATTCGCGTAAATATACGAAAACAATATATTAATAACTGTTATAGTCAATAAGGTTTAGATTGACATAAAGGTACGTCTTGCCTCTCTTGCCGTCGCTTTCCCCTTAGCCAAAGAAACTACAACAGCGGATCAAAGTACACATTCCTCTAAAACGGTACAGGTTTAAAAGTGTACAAACGTAATGTTATAAGTGTAACAGGAATAATTCTGTAACAGATTTAATGTGTAACACTTTTTTTGTATACGAATACCAGCATGAATGTTAAGCTAATGGTTTGCTCTCCTTTTCGCTTCACTCAAATGGGCCAACGGCTACTCACAAGCCGCACGAAATATGTCACCAAAGATGTTACTTTACACCGGTATCACCTGAGCGAGAGGTACCTCCCCGGTCGTGCCCCTTACTGAAACACTTATGTTACTTAGGTATTTTTGAGTCCCCGCTAGCTGAGGTGCTCAATGCAATAACGCTAGTAATAAATCAATTTGGGAATAATAACCAGGACATTCCTCCGGCAGAGGTATGTGAAGTTCCTCTTCAAGTTTAAAATTAAATTGCGAGGGGGAGTTCGTCAATTACACTGGGCTGTGATAACTAATGAATTCACTAGTGAAACGACCCGGGCTCGCATGGGATTAATGAACTTTGTAAGTACATATAAATGACTGTTCCTTTATACATTAAAAAAAGAAATACCTAGTCTAAGAAAAAAATATATTTTTTTAAATTGCAAATAACATTTATTACTTTTACAGTGTGTTAGTTTAATACACAAATATAAAGCAATTAAAAATACAAAACGCTTACTCGTTGTGGTTTGTTTTAGGGCCTCCAAATTATAATGGCGTTTAGATCATGCTGTACTCTCTAAAACTGACCACAAATCATAGCCCAGCAGATTATGGTCGGGGCTAGGTGAAGGTTAGCATTCAGTTCTGATTAAGTCCGGAACGTTCGTTTCAACCAAGGTTGGGTGGATCGAGCATTATGATCTAGTCCCGAGTCTTCCTGGAAGGACCATACTTAGTTATTGAACATTGTGTTATTAAGGGGCTTAACTACCTTTACAAAAACGGTATCTAGATAGACTTATGCTGATGTTTCGATATCTATTTCACAAAAAATATGGCTCAGTCACTCCTTCATTGCTATCACTGACGTCAGATAACGCCCACGTTGCACTCTGTCGACTAATTGTGCAGCTTCCTTAGGGCTTTGAGCATAAATACGGCATTTTGTTTGTTAAACTATTACTCATCCGTAAACAATTTTTTTCTGTGACCTCCCTTTGCGTACCGCTTCAGTAGTTGATTCAATTTTACCACCCTTTCCATTTCTAAAATTCTAAATTATATTTATCGGTTAAGAAATGGCCCGTGCATCTCTTGTAGGTTGCAAGTGCTAAGTCATCTCTTAACACAATGTTTTATAATGAAGTAAAGTTATGGAATAAATGTTTAATATAGAAAAAAATAATAATAATCTATCATTTACAGTGCGTCAAAATCGAGTCCAAAGGAGTCAGTTATAAAGAAACACACACACAAGTGAAACTTATATAAAGCCCGCAGTGAAGGGTACTCATTCATATCGCAGTTTATAGAGAACATAGAGAAACAAAAGAATATAGACACAATCACATTTTACCAGAGGGATTACAAGTTATGGCCGCTGTTTTACCTGGACACACATGCTCGTCTAAAAAGACACCGACGGTTTTTTTAAATTGCCGTACCATTTCGGTTGGCTCGTTTTGCCGGGGGTACTACCATTGCAATGTCCCAAAGTCGGTGGGGTTGTCCTGTGGTGCGGGACAACCCCATCTGTGAAGGTTGCGTCAATCCCTTAAGGGGCTGACTAGCCATCGAGGTGCCCCGTTGATTTGTTGTTGCGGGGTACCTCACCAAAGTCGGAACTGATGGCATTCTCGATGGTTTTTGTAGGTTGTTAGGTATTCGATACTATATGTGCCGCGAGCCCCACACGCCACTGGACCCCACCTAGGGCCTGTAAAGACCCGTAAATGCGTTTCCCTGCGTCAACAAAAAAAAAAAAATAAGAAAAGGTACCCCCACACCACTCTGTGTTTGCTGTCTCCTACAATATCACAAACATGTCGTTTTACAAAGCTTACTATACGTTATGCAATTTATTTGGAACAGTTAATGTCCTATTTCTATCCTATCCAATTCACATTTCCCACTAATACTAGGAATGTGAAAGGTTTATATGTATGTTTGTTTCCACACCAGGCGAAAATTACTCTACGGATTTAGATGAAATCTATGATCACAATCTGGATTAACATACAAATATTTTTTATCTCTAAAGTGGTTCTTTTGGTATAGATTTAAAACCGCCGGTCACAGCTAGTATGTTCTATATTTAAAATAACTTTATTTTATGCTACGTATAGATTGGCGGCATTTGTTTAGTGAAAATTTGTGACTTAATGAAGGAATGTTTTTTTTCCAGACAGTAAATAACTATTAATATATTCCGTTCTCGCACAGCCAGACTTTCCCTAAATCATACCTTGTATTTATCTCTATATAGGTCATCAGTTAAACCAACTCGTTACTGAATTTTATGCTTCAGTAAATATAGTTTTGTAATTTAATTTAACATGTCTTTAAGCTCGATATAACAATTTAGGTTAGGGCAATTAATTACCAGCCCATACATCAACGTCAGCTGTATCATGTGCAACGATCAACGTCGAAACACCTTGGAAAAACAAAATGGATGGTGGAATTTAAAAATTACACTCTATGATTTATCACCATTTTATAAGAGTTACAGCGACCATTGTTTTTAAAGTAAGGTGGACACGCCCTGGGGAGACCAATCGTGCGATTTCGTATACGCATATGCGTCGTGCTCTTCATCCTATTCCGTCACGATTTTTACTGGTTATATTTTTTCATAATATAGGACACTATACTATAGGTCTCTTTGAAAAGAAATATACGAAAACTAAATTTTTCATATTATTCGGAGACAAACGAGCACACGGAGCCGTCTGACGACTGCCGGCTATTCACAAACTGCACAAAATGTGCCAGCAGTGCTGGCACTTTACGCCGAAATCACGTGAGCGTGAGGCACCTCCCCGTGAACTGTCAATACAACATTACACGCACAAAAGTCCCAATGATCCAAACCGCGTGCGAATACAAAACTATTCCAAGCGACGCCGGGTTAAGAGATAGTTCGACACATGTCACTAATAATTGGCTGGTTAATGGTGTGTATATAACGGTTATGGGGCCACATCATTATTATCCCATCCGGCTCCCATGACAACGCGGGACGAGTATCCCACCGGCACGCGCCACATAAATCTTAAGAGGGGTCAAACGCGTTACCAAATAAATTTTAATAATTTGTGTGTGGGGCTAAAGATAATTCAATCAACTAGCCGTTCGTAATTCGACCATGTTTTGTTAAAAAAATTAGATTTGTATTGCGGATTGTTCGACTATAATTCAATATTTAATTATAATAAAACTACTTTCACGGATTTTGTCGCGGTTTATTAAGTTTTTAGCGGTCCCGACTTTCAGAATACAGCTACCATGGTCACGGGTGGACTGAGATGACAAATGTCCTGAAATCATAAGTTATTGACAGTACTCGAAGGTGTTATATAATTAATTGTTATTGTATCATGCGGCTGTCAGGTGTTATGTTTGGATTTAGATTTGATTATGTTTATAACTGGGTCCCACGCAGAAGGAACCATCCATCCATCTTCTCTATTGAAATTTGATTGTTTTTTAATTCCAAAATTCCAATAGCCTCACGATCATCCCAGGACGGTTTTAACGCGACGCTGTTTAATGT
>JAFELO010002598.1:40601-58206 GCA_017140195.1 Eumaeus atala
CAATGTTCTCCATATTCAAAATATAAACAGGTTATGTATAATTAATCTTAAGTAACTAAGTTGAATATGTGGAGAGGTTGCTATGATCCTTTTACTAGTATTTGGCAGGTTTTATGCGGTGTGAATTCTAATCTTTTTTTTCCCCAGAACGTAAAAGAATTAAGCCAGTTGTTGGACTTAGCCACTGTTTCTGATCGCGTGTTTACCTGAACTATCAAAAGCGCAATATCTGCGTGCACAACGCCGGGAGTGGCAAAACAAACAAGTCATTGAATCTGACATTCCATAAATCAGGTGATAGTAGTCAGTCCTGTGGGCTGCCTCGAGTCAAACTTTCATATATGAAAAATGGCAGAGCTGCAGTTTAGCTGTGCCGTTCACGAAGTAGGAATATATTAAAGAATAAATATTCGAGTAGCAGCCCCTGTTTTTCTAATTTAAGAAGTAGCATCGTCAACCAGGCGCTATCGAATTCGCCTATGTTTAGAGATATTCCCATGACGTATTTAGCGTCTAACACAACTACCGTTTTCCTTGCCAATATGGCGAAATCAACTGTAGACCACCCAGAGGTGAAACCGTATTGTTGATTATGGAACGAAATCCCTAATGGGAAAATTCAATGAACAGTGCGTCTTTCGAGCAATTTATGTAAGTCGAAAAGTAATGTGATGGGGCGGTATGATTTCGGTTCCTATGGGGGTTTGGTGCTTGATTCACGAATAAGTTTAATATAAACGTAACACCATATTTTTGGAAGGCGCCTTCCGAGATGAATAAGTTAAGAACAATGCAAGCATGTCTAATTATACAGTTAATGTTTTATCGTCACCGGAAGATTTTTTAACTGGCAAAAGCCTCCCAATATTAATGAATTCGGTTAGTGTGGGTTAAGATGGAAGCGGGCGAGTAAACAGGTTGCAATGAGTTTACTTTAACTTCTCTGTGATAGTCAGACTCCAAGTCCGGTATGTCGCACGGGGTCAGGACATCGAGATAAGCTTTAGCTGTATCTTCTAAATTGTATGTGTCGGAGTTATTTCTAATTAGAAAGAAAAGAGGCGTGACTGGACTTATTTTATGGTAAAGTGAGCACACCATGGATCCTAAATATTATCTCTGTTCGCGTGGTTTTATAATTAATTCATTTTTTGCTAACAGCCGTCAACAATTTGGCTATTTCGATTAAGTAGGTGTCTTCTGTTAAGTGACAGCCCAGTCTACGTAATTTTTTAAATTTGCGTCTTGCCCTACGAAATTCCCGCCACAAGACACATAAATTGTCGTTCCACCACTTAGGGTCAATTTATACTAACGCAGAGTCGAAGCGCATCGAAGCATCAATCCGAAACTTAATATAGCAAATTCACCCTTATTTCCACAATGTAATACACATATTTCTTCCAAGGAAAAAAAAAAGACGAGCGAATTCACGCGCATTCGAGGGAATTCGCGCGCCGGCGCGCGAGCAACACTGATTGGTGTGCGCGCATTCGCGCGAAGCCAAGCGCCTATTAGGCGAACTACGCGCCGTCTGGTCAGTCGGCAATCGGAATCGGACGGAAACTGTCTTGTGTCGAAGTGAATCACAATGGAAAACGACGAGAAATTAATTTATTTGGTCCAAAAATTCAACTGGCAACTGGTGTCCATCACTAATGCCACGAAAAAGCGCGCATTCTCGCGCTAATTCACGCGAATACGCGCGCATTCGTGCGACTTCGCTTTGATTGTGAGGAATGTGACGCCTCGATGCGCTTCGACTCTGCGCTAGTTTGAATTGACCCTTACAATTTATCGCTTTTTTACCATTTTTCTGCCTAGAGTCTTCAGTGGATAATGTATTCGTTAGTATATAAGCACTTTCATTTGCGTTTAGGTTTACTCGTGTGAAGTATCTGGCCTGTGAGGCGAATAGTGATCTAAATAATTTCCAGTTTCCATACTTTACATTTTTTTTTGCTTTATAGGACCTGAGGGTATGTTTCAGTTGTAGATCGGACGTCTTGGTCTTCATTGAAAGAGGCATGAAATATCACATAATTAATCATCGGCCCACCAAGACTGCCATCTTGACATTTACCTGGAGGGGTAGGCAGAGCGGCCCGTAGAAAACTAATAATTATAAAACTAATACACTAATAGAACTATTCATATAGACTATACGAATATTAAGAGGAAAAATTTGATTGTTAGTCTATTTGCATTGAATAGATTCCGAAACTAATGAACTGAACTTTTTAGACATCATTCAGACGTTGTGCTGTGCGGGCACATTGGGGCGGTGAAAAGAAAGGCAACGTATCGGCGTAGTAATTTTGCTGATGTTCATGGGCGTCGATAGTCGTAAAAAGGTTCCAATTGCTCCATTGTATATACTATAAAAATAATAATTTATTTTCATGTCATTTTGGATGTTAATTTTTAAATTTATAATTCTTGCCATATTTTGTTAAATATCCGTGCGAAGCCGGGGCCTATTGCTAGTTAACTACTTAAACAGATATTACATCTTAATGTATGTCAATTTAACTTCACTTGGCTTCCAATATGGCAATACCGGATTTCTATTATTTAAGCATTGAGTAATATAAAAATAAATAATAAATCGGTAGTAAATATTTCAATATACAAGGAAGTGCACTTAATGATCGTTTATCTAAAAAAATACATACTAAAATTTGGATAAATAAAACAGAATCAAACAAAACTCAAACCTATTTAATCATTCACAAGCCCACTGTCCGTCTTCATATTTCAGATTTTTGACGTTCGCGATGGCGGCCCTCAATTCCGTCTCCGAGGGTATCTCCTTCCCGAATATATAGTGCCTCAGTATATCCTCCTTCTCGTATTGCAGCATCAGGTTGTCGCTGAGCTTCAGCACCACGACGCGGCTCAAGTAGTTCAGGGGTTCCTCGCAGGTGCAGATGTCATCCACAGCAGCCGTTGACTCATCGTCTGACTTTATGATATCGAACAATATACTTTTACCTATGTATTTGGTGTCCTGCTTCAGGACGGCAATGTTGAAGTTAGCCCTACCGCATTCGCAGGAAAGGTGTCCTAGTCTCTCTGTTATCGGTTTGTAGGAGGTTGGGGTGCAGTTCGGTATGTACTGGCTGGTCTTGGGCCAGACGTATATCAATTTGTAGTCGCCGTATAGCTCGGCGCCTTTATCGTCACCGATGGACGCGCCGTAGGCGGTCGAAATTAAAACACCTAAACCAAATATCGACCACATCCCAGCGGCGATATTGACCGAATACCAAACATCTGTAGGTTTGTATCCATTTAATACTTTATAGTGACCTTCGGTATGTTTTATCTGTGTTAGGTTTGACATTGTTTTATCTCATGTCGACTTCGTTGTTATTGTTAGTTTATTGCTATTATGACACGTATGAGGGATGTTATTTATTATCTATAGTCAGATAAATAACATCCAGTCAGTTTAGAAATAATAGCTAATCGAAATTAATCAAGTTTTTATTTAATACAAGTCGAGGTTCGCGGTTACACTTACGTTCTCATGATTGCTACTATTTTCGGGAAAAAGCATAGACTTAATATAAATAGAGAAGGGAAACCATAGACATGCGAGTGTCTGCGTTGTTTTATATAGAAGGAAGAAGAACATGCCTTACTTCATTTATGTGCCTGATCTTGCATGCGCATTGCACAGAGAGATTAATGAATAATGAGAAACAAATAGGAAAGAATATTTGCTTTCTCTTGCTTCATAATAGGCCGACTTCCCTGCTGAATTATCTGTATGATAATAAGTATAATTGCATTACTCCAGATGGAAGTCTATATTTCAGCAGTTTTCCCGTAAATAGTAACAAATACACGTACAACCTATCGCGTTAAAAAATGTGTGAAAATAAACGTGCAAAATATTATAACAACATTTTATTATCTAGACCGTACCGTCTTCATATCAGACTCGGTAGGAGGTACTTTCGCAAAAGAGTATTTTTTTCTAAGGATTACCTATTATGTCTTCTTTTTTTTAAATAGGAGTATATGTAATAAAGGGTAGCCGTTGAAAAAAATGTAACTTACTTTTAAAGCGACTGCCCTGCCTCGTTCGGTTCGCAATGACATCTGTCACTTAGCGCGCCAATTCTTCGATTGTGCACACAATGTCAAGTACATTTCTTTATATTTTAATGTTTACCAGCATCACCGTGCGATTTCACCCACGTAACTCCGATCCGCCTGCTTTCCTCGATAAATGCAACACAAAATAACTTTCCAGTTCGGGCCAGAAGTTCCCGAGATTAGCGCTTCCAGACAAAGTAACGCTTCAGCTTTATATTATAACTATAGACAGGGACAAGCAAGTCATCCAAATGGGGAATGCCTTGGATGACTATCGATGTCCATAGACATCCGCATATGCATGGAGCCTATCGCCACGGTGACACTGTTCCTAATAGATCCGGGGTCATCTCATCCTCCCGTGGCAGCTCAGAGCTTCCGACAGGTTTCAGGTTTCTGCAATAACGACTTCGGAGTCTCTATACAGGGTGGCGCCCACTGCGAGTGTACCGCTGCAGCGCCAATGCTTTTCTCACATAAAAAGTAAACATCTCAATAATGAAACGAGTTTAGATGGTTGTGTTAACGTGCAAAATAACGGATGACAGCGATAAGCTCGAGCGATTGCGGGTCGAACGACCTTCACCCCTGTACCCTGATACCACTATCGGTAATGCGACATGGCATCGGTAACTTTCCACCTCGAGTCATGTTGGTAACTAGTTTTTTTTTTCTAGTAAGAGGTAGTGTCGTACTGCATTGCAGATGAATCGGGTCGGCGTAACCGGGGAGGTACCTCTCGCTCACATGAAACCGCCGTAAAGTGACAGATGTGGTGTCTCTAACGTGATATAGTTATATGTTGCATTGCAGCTGAATAAGGTTGGCACGACCGGGTAAAACCCCTCACTCACGACGTAACTCCTTAAACTGACAGCGTGTTCCGTGCGATTTTTAATTTTCCAGTGGCCCATTAAATGGGAGGAGAAAAGGATGACATCTGCATAACAAACATGCGGATGACTTTGGTCGCCGGTAGTTATGTGACGGTTACTACTGGTTTGCCCCCTTGTACTAGGGCGGTTTGAGAAGTCCATGACTTTACGGCTGAATGTAATATATAAATCCTTCTTTAAAAGTACCTTCGTATGAAGAAGTTTATTGAACCTTAAACCCGTTCTTTTTTTCAAAGTTGGCGCGAGAACGGTATTTAAAGCAAAAGTTTTGCAGTTGTGGAAGTGTTCATCAAAAGTGGAGAAATAAGAGTCTTGAATGTTAATTAAACACAATTTTTTCTTGATAAATCCATGGAGCTGTCCGAGGACAGTTAAAATAAAATTACGGTCATTTACCATCTCACGGGATGGTGCCACTGTGGATCTCCAATTGTGCAGTGGACATATCATCATCAATGATACCAAGCACCCAGGAGGACCCATTGAGTTCACCTTTATGAAGACCTGGAAGTTGGTAACGTGTCGATTAATCTGCGGCTACAATAACGTGGTGTGATACATATAAATCACACACTATACGAGGACATTGTTAACAAAACCCACGATATTGTTTCATGTCATTTGAATTATTAAAAAATATGACGTAATTTTTTATAGTATTCCCCAAACGAACAATTGGAGCCTTTTTACGACCACGTCGATGCGTTGCCCTCCTTACCTCTATCCCTTTGATAGGCCTCCGCACGAAACGCAACACCGAAGACGTTATTTTACGCCAGTATCGTGTGAGCGTTAATAGTAACGTTCCGAGTAGTAGTAATGTTCCAAAAGGAAAAATGGAGACTGCAACAAGTCATAACTTTCACTCCATCCAGCGGCGCGTTTACAGATCAATTGGCGAACCGACCACGCATTATATCGTCCGTGAACCGTCTTGCAGGGAACAAGTTAGTTTGGGTATAAAAACCTTCCTGCAAGCCGGGACACGCTTACTGATAGTCAAGAGTGTGAAGATTTTTTTCAAGGCCAAGCACTATAGAAGAGTATAAGAACATATTACTATTATATTTCCATTCCTCACAGTCGGTTAACTGATTAGCTCAACAAATCGTGAGACGAACCCGCACCCTCGGTCGCGTGCGCGGCGCGCGCGGTATCCCTTATCACGTCAAGGGGGATTGCTGTCCTTCCATTGATTCATGGCATTTCATGCATTTGCTGAGGGATAGAATGAGCTTAGACTTTTTAACACTCGATGCAATAATATGTAAAAACATAATACGAGTATATGCATACGTTTTTGAAGTTATACGTCTTTTGGAGCGTTAGGGGAAAATTATAAGACTAAAGTTTTAGCATGCGCGCGCACACTGTCATGAAAAACCGACAACCTCTCGTTAGCTAAAGTCGACATTTTAGTTCTTTTTGTTTTTATCCTGTAACGCGTGTACCTACTTAAACACATACCACATTCGCCTCCCTGTACTATAAAAGTACAGGGAGGCGAATGTGCATTCAGAGCCTTTAGATGACTACCGACGCACAACTTCCTGTCTCCGGTTTATATTAGAAATTGAAGGATTCTTTTCCTTATAGTGCCTCTCCAACTAGTGGAGGTTTGCAGTCAGCTTCGCGTACCTCTTTCGCGTAGCCTCGCTGAGGAGAGCTGTACAGTCCCGCGGCTTCTGATCCCTGTCCACTCTCGGATCCTGCTTAGCCTCGACGCCTTTCTACGCTGAACAGTCTTGTCCGCTACTTTAATTTATATATAATCGACTACACAAGTGAATACTCTTTTGTCCTACTTGGGACTCGAATATGGGATCTAACGATTTGTAGTTGTACATGTTTACCACTGTCCACTAGGGACAACACCATTAACATAGAGATAATGAAAACAAAAACAACATTTAACAGCAAATAGCATTTTCACACCTCAATAAACACCAATGAATAAGATATGTCTGCGAGAAACCGGTCAAATTATCTATTCGCTGTCCTCGATATCAAATATGCATCAAAATATTACTTCATTTCTATAATTTATCTAAATTCCGCATTCGGAATAAAGTGTCTAGTGTCTCGGCGGCGTCTTTGTGTTCGTTGCCAGAGAGTATTAGCAATGGACGGAAACAGACCCATTATGATGATGACTTATTTAATTTATTCTGCAGGCACGATTCGGGCTGGCGCCTTTGCGGGAACTATCTCACGCTCAATGGCGGAACCGTGCCTCACAGACATCCGATTGAATATTAACGATTTTGTTTACAATCTTGTTGGCTGCAAAGCTTTCAGCAATCTCGACTCATTGAGAGCTTTTAATCAGATACCTGTCAGCCCAGTGGACATTCCGAACACCGCGATTACTACACCATTCGATCTCTTAGAGTTTTCGTGACACTTTCATTTCGAAGTATCGGTAAAAATTTCAAATGGTTCATGGATGAGGCAATTAGAGGACTCGTTTTTTTCTACTGCAATTTAGATGTCATTTTAGCTTACTCTTAAAAAGAGAGCAATCACGAGCAGTACCATTGTCAAAATTTTACCAGACTGGTGAGTGGTGAGTCCTGAGGTAATGTTTTAGGAAACTCCACCCATGATGTCGGATCGATGCCTTTAGACTCCAAAGTGCAGGTAATAAAGGGGTTCCCAACCTCTACTACAGTTCGTCAACTGAAAGCAGGTTCTTAGGTATGTTTAACTTCTATAGGCGATTTCTTCCACGAATGGTTGAAGTCCAGGCACTACTAGATGCGTAGCAAGTAGGCTTCGTTAAAGGTTTGCTACCTATCACACCTACAGGGCAGACCCCCCGAAGCCTTATTCCGCATGTGAGAACAGCCTAGCAGATGCAGCCTTACTTGCCTACCCATTTTGCGCCGCCTGTATCATGATAAGGAAATCGGTGCAGTCCTCCAACAATTCAAAAAATCTTCTACTAATCGTATCCAACCCGGACCAGCTACTGCACTGAGAACGTCGTCTCACCTGGTGAACGATCGACCAACACTTTGTTCTCCTAAACGCGCCCTCCACTCCAGAACCTTAGTGGCCCATCCGTCATCTGATCTTCTGAGTGTGTGACCAGCCCGTTGCCGCTTCAGCAGGCCTATTCGTCGCGTGATATCGAATACTTTAGTTCTCTGCCTTATAACTTCATAACGAATTCTATCTGACAAAGAAACACCCAACAATACACGTTCAAGGCACGGTAAATGTTTCGGCCCCGTAGGTCATCACGGGGAGAACGCATTGGTTGAAGACTTTCGTGTTCAAGCTCTGCGATATAGATGACGTGCGAATGTGACGAAGCTACCCAGCTCAACTGAATCCTGCTATCGGCTTCTTTCTCGAAGTTATATCTACCTAATTGCAATTGCCCGAGGTAGGCTTATTCGTCGACGACTATCCTCGAACCTTGTTGCTATCAACATCGACGTTGACCGGCCCAGGGAGAACTTGTTCGTTGAATATGACCTCTGTCTTCGTCCAAACATACCATATATAATATTGTACCTAATAAATATATACTCACTATATAAACAAAAATAAAATATTCCCGATATATACTGTGACATTATAAGTACATGTTAAAGTATATGATATATTATTATAGTGCACAAGAGTGTGCGTGCAGGCACATAGTTCCCTGTTAACTCATTGTCCTATTCTGATGGGACAGTTGTCCGACACGACCGGAGAGAAATCAGGCGCAGGAACACAGGATCGATTACTAGTCGTGACGTGCACCACGGTGTCACACCGCCAACTTTCTGACTCCGGACTGTTACTAGAAATTAAAATATAAAATATCTCAATAAAACTTTGGTCGGACCCGGACTCGAACCCTTGACCTCACGGCCGCGGTTAAACATGTTTGCCACCAGACCACAAGGTAGACATCAGACGAGGCCCTAATCATATACCCAGTGCTTATACCACCCTCACTAATCACATATATAGTTTAGCGACATAATTTAGAATCATTGTAATTATTTCACAATTTTGCCCGTTCGACGAAAGTGTAGCCAACGCCATTTTGCTTTTTTTTAATGTTGAACTGTGCCTTAGTTTCTTCTGATCACATTTCAGACAAACCGTAACCTGGGGACAGAAATATACACTTTTTCAACGTATCACGTACATTCTGAGCAACCAACTTTTGTTTGTCGTCACTTCATACGTGACATCATTTTCGTTGTTTGCTGTACGTGGGAGACGCTGATATTTTTCTCTGTAAGATCCAACCATTTAAGGAATAGATACTTACGTGTACACCTATTTTTATGTAGTGTCTAAGTAAACACAACAAGTAAAGTGTGGAAGTGGTTTCAAGAGTATTTACGTAGTATAATATATACGAGCTTAGAAATCAACGCTAGGGTCGAGTGCTCTTTGATCCGTGCTTAGTTCTACTTCACTTCTTCATTTCATGACAGACAGAGACTCAGGTGAAACTCAAAGTTATCCTGTGAAGTTTCTGTTCTTAGGGTTCCGTAGCTCCGCAGTATTGTCCGCCCGTTCATCCGCGTGTCACAGATGTTTTACTCAGAGATTATGGTTACTGTATGTTTGAAATTCGTAAGGTGTATTGTATGAACCTCTGCAAAACGATGTGGATGTTATTGGATATATTTTAAATAAGGTAGAAGTTTGTAAAATCATTTTTTTGATTATGATAACATTTTTATGGGGTAGTAATAAGTAGTTAGCTAGTTAAAGTAAGAGCTTTAACTGGTTAACTACTCCTTAACTTAGGAACCGCCCAGGCGAACTTGTAAAATAAATTGGGTTTATATAATTCAATAAAAATTGATAATAAAACTCGTTTGAACAAAATCTATTTGGTAGTTTAAGAGATATTTTTTGTTGTTTGCACCTACGTAACCCTTCTTAGCAAGTTCTACTCGCTCATTTTTTTCTCTTAAAATACGGAACCCTAATATTTAATTATTGTATTGGTAGTAATAACAGCTATCAGCTTTGTGTACAAGTTGGTTAAGGTGAGTATTTGAAAGGAAAATTGAATTAACAAAATGTACGATACCAACCCCCCATTGGCTATATCTATTTGCACGCACCATCTATGAGATTGATCAGCATCAGTAGTATATCAGGATTTGGATAATTCATATTAAAATTGATTAATTTGGAGGCTGCAATGCAGCCAAATTGATCACATGATGCCGCCGTAAGGTGACAACTTCGGAGTCGCGTTTCGTTCGGTTCGTGGGAATTGGAGGGAAGGAGGAACGTGCAACGTATCTGCATAGTAAATATGGGCATCGCTAGTCACCAAAGGGCTACGATTCCTTGATTGTACCCCTATAATATAAAAAATGGTGATTTGAATGATTTTTTCCATCATCATCATCATCATTATCAGCCCTCACCGGTCCACTGCTGGTCATAAGCCGCTTTCAACGAACGCCGAGACGACCGGATCCTCTGCTACTCGCATCCATCCCGGAACATATTTTTTCGGATTTTTTCCACACGCCGCCATAATTAATTTTAAAATTTATTTAGTAAGAGGTAGTGCCATGCGTGTCCTGAATTGGGGCACGGCGACGACTTACCTCTCAAGTACATGATACCAACTTTAAACTTTTAGGGAATTTGTCTTATTATAAATATAGATTGATATAACAACAACATATCTCCGGGTCGGTTCCGTAATGGGGCAGGGGTACATAACTGCATCACACTTCTCCACATTCATAACTCTTTTCATGTTATTCATTTTAGCCTACAACTGAGGTTGCTTATTGAACCACATCACATGTGGATAGATAAATATAAATAAAACAATTACTAAGATTATATATCTATATTCCACCTGTTATTCGGTATTGTACACGAGACGCGGATATCATTCTTCGTACAGATAGGGTGTAGGGTTATCCCATCCCAACCCCAGTGGATAATTACAATTGACCGGCTTAATCCGGGAGTCAAACGCGCGACCGGTTCCCACGATTTAAATTCCCTTTAATAAATAAGGGACTTGCCCTTTGTGCTGGTGATTTGTACGGGTAATCCCCGAGCCGTTTAAGAATAAATAAAGGGATCATAATACACGGTTTGTTTTATTTTTTTAATAAGCTCTTTAGTTTAAACAATTGCCACTGATTACAATAAAGCCAAATAAAATTTGCCAATCTATATAAGTAATGTGAAGAGGAAACTTTGATTGTTTCTTTTTTAATAGACTATTCAATAATAGGCTCCGAAATTACTGGACCGATTTGAAAAATTATTTTACCACTAGAATCCTACATGATCTGTGCTGAACATGGGCCATGTTCTATGGCCCACTTTCTAAAAATATGTCATGGTAACGTGTAATGCCAAAGCGGCTGATATTAATATTTATAATTTTTGTAAATCAAAGTGTTTGTGCCATATTTTGAGAAAATAATCGTGCGAAGCCGGGACGGACTGCTAGTGTAAATATATAATTAAACTGCCCCATAATCTGTTTTTGGAATGAAACTTCTTTATAGACTGAAAAAAAAAAGGATTGAACTATTATTACGTAATTTGAATGAAAGTGCAATGAATGATGAATGACAATATTTTTATTCAAAATAGAATTATAAAAATTACTTTTTGTACGCCATTAACTAAATCTACCACCGGTTCTTCTTCCGTCGAACCGTTGAAACAAACTCAGCAGGATAATCAATAAATAAATAATTAAGAAGTACACAACAAATTTACAAATATACCATTTATCAACTTAGAACAATCTTTATTGTACAAAAACAGCCTGCGGAGAGCGTATTATTCCCACGGTGTGGGACTCCATTACATTATGATAACGGTTACCACATACACGTTATTTAACAACTTTTTAAATTTATTAATTGAATGCTTTTGGACGCTTACAGGGATCCTATTGTAGAGGCGTGTATATTGCCCCCAAAATGAATTATTTACTTTGCTGAGTTTATGAACTGATAACCTATAGTTAATATCTATTTCAGGTATTTCTATCCCGTATATCACTCTTTTTATTAAAGCCATTTATATTCTGACTTATATACAGGACATTATCTAAAATGTATTGCGACTACACCGTCAGTATTACGAGTACCTTAAATTTATCTCTATATGGTGTATTAGAGGCTGCACAAATGGCTGCAGCACGGAAATAGTATTTATGTCAGCAGCATTTCTCCACAACATGAAATAATGCTATTGAAATAGCTAATATAAACTCATTTTGCTGTATTTTCACCTGTGATTTGTCTAATATTTCTAACTGCAAATGTTGCCCAACTAAGTCTATTCGCAAGTTTTTTGATATGGGGACCCCGCTGTAGTTTAGAGTATAGTTTTATTCCAAGAGAAATTGTCGCATCCACTAGAGCCATAGTTTTGCCATTTAGTAGTACATTGCTAGAATTTTTTTTGTTGACTCGGAGAAACGCATTTACTTTCCTTTATTGGCCTTGGGTGGGGTCCAGTGGCGTGTGGGGCTCGCTACACATTATAGTGCCAAATACCCACAAAAACCACTGTGAGTGACGTCAGTGCCGCCTTTGGTGTGGTGCCCCGGAACAACAAGTCATCAGAGCATCCGACGGCTAGTCAGCCCCCTAGAAGACCGACGCCACCTCCACTGTCAACTGGGAATAGAACTGGCTACAGGTAGCTGCGGTGCTCTAATAACCCTTGCCTAACTAAAGGACTGCAGGTGGCTATCGCACTCCTAACGTCAACTGGGAATAGAAATGGCTACAGGTAGCTGCGGTGCTCTAATAACCCTTGCCCAACTAAAGGACTGCGGGTGGCTATCGCTCTAGACGGTAGCTAGCTAAGTGATGACAATGTAATTTTCTTTTTATTCCGGAGGGACCTATTACTGGTTGGGGGCGTTATTGCACACGCCTCTACAGTTCATCGGACTGGTTCATTGGACCTTTGTGTCTTCTAGGTTAGGGAGACGATAAGGGACAGACCCCCTTTTTCCCGCGGATGGGAAAAGATGACGACAATGTTTCTTTTTGTTTTTTTTTGGAGGTACCTGCTACTGGTTTGCGGCGCTATTGCTCCCGCCTCTAGAGTTCATCGAGCTAGCGAAGACTTTTGTATCTTCAGGTTTAGGGAGACGATAGGAGGACATGGAAAGAGATGTACTGGGTTGTTAATGGGCGTAACCTATATTGACTATTTTTGTGACCGAACAGGGAGAACGGCCCCCCTCCCCACACTAGTGGGGAGGCGCGCGCACGATGCCGTTTATTATGCTGTGACGTGGATAACGATAACTTAGCTCCTTTATTGTTTGCTTTGTCAGAGGAAGACCTTCTCGCCCCTCCCTCTGATGGGTGGGGTTCGATTCGCACTCGAGAAACAATCTAAGCCGTGGTCAGGATTTAATTTATTATTTGAGCTCTCTAAAGGCGCGTTTACTATTTCCATGGTAACCTAAGCTCTCAACTCACGGATACGAGCCCGGTTTCATATTATATTTATATTGCTCCAGCATTAACAGTTCGAGTAACTAGCGAAGGCTCTGTCTGGTCGCGGTGGCCTTATATTTCCAATTTCCCCCACTTCCGCACGCCGTTTTTTGCTTGATTAATCAGGACCAAACCAGAAACCAGTGTACCTGAATATACTGTCTTTGTAAACATTAGATATTCGTGTTAAAGTAGTAAATAATTAACACTAAACCAGTGTACCATCATTGTGAGACCACTATTTACCTCGTCACAATTAGTTTGTAGTCTTTATTTATAATCATGTTATTATTATGTATGCTTAATAATGAAATGCGTATCATCAGAAAATAGGACTATTTCTTGATAATCTTTAAATATATATGGCAAATAATTCATATATGTATATAAGAAAAAGAAATACGGACCCAAAATAGGACCTTTGTGGGACCCCATTTCTCTCCTAGACCCAATAGATCTTGTTCTATTTAACTCGAATATTTGAGTTCTGTTGTATAAATACGAAGTCAAAAGATTGGGAGCCGTACCACCTATACCATAACGCTGTAATTTCCTGCCAAATCTTTCATGTTGTAAGCAACCAAAGACTTGGAGAGATCGCAAAATACACCTAGCGCATCCCACTTCGCCTCTCACGATTTTTTTATTTATGTAGAATATAACGAGAAGAAAGTGATGACATATGACCGCGGCTATTTGAGCGAAAGCTATCACTGTCGTGCCGGCCCGGGCTGAATATACACTTCTCTATTAGTGTTATATTTTTAGGGTTCTGTACTTCAAGGGGAAAATTCCAACCTTTATAGGAGGTATCAGACTGTCCGCACCTTTTTCTCAAGAATGCGTGGAAGGATCAATCTAAAACTTACGTCGTATGCTGAGGTTAGAATCTCTTGAAGTATAGAAAAATCAGAGCTTCTAAGCAGGGACTTTAGTGACGACGGATGATACAAATAGCTCTGAATACTGTTTCTCATATCTGCTCTTATACTCGAACAAAAATAAGTGTGACACACCTTTAGGCAAAGGAGCTGCAACAGCGAATGAAATAGTTTTAAAAGGATACAAACAGAAACTACTAGAGTAGTACTGTAAAATATTTAACGTTAGCACTTATGTTGAATAACAAGTGGTCAGACACCAGAACCGTGTCTAGAAACTTGAAATATGATAAGAAGTCACAAAAAAAATCTAGGGCAACGGATACACTACGAGAAGATTCACCTAATGTTACACATCACTTTACTGTTTTCTTTTATTCTCGGTCTGTCCACTAAATAAGTATCTATTATATAAAAAGGACCTTCTGATTGTGTGCCACTTCAGTGAGCTCATTCTTCGCGTGATATCGGAAAATTTAGTACTCTGCCTTATGACTTCGTTACGAATTCTATTGGACAAAGAAACATCCAACATAGCACGTCCGATGGCCCGATGAGCTACCGCAAACTTGCGGACCAGTCCTAAATTAAGAGGCCATGTTTCGACCCCGTAAGTCATCACGGGTAGAACGCATTGGTTGAAGACTTTTATCTATTAGGAGATCAGCTGGCAGACCTTAGTGGCCCAAGGTTCTGGAGTGGAGACCGCGTTTAGGAAAATGAAGTGTTGGTCGAGCGTTCACCAGATGGGAAAGCGATCTCCGCCGGAGATCGGTAGTCTTGGCGTTCATTGCAAGTGACCTATGTGGACCGATAATGGCTGGTAATGATGATATAGAAAGAGATTATTTTTCTCTCCCGCCTGATCGATTGTCGTTATAGATTATAATCTGCAATCACATAGTTGATACGTTTTGTATCGAAAAATGTTTCTTGGGGTAGATTTTAGGCGGATGAAACCTTAAGGCACAGCTAGTGTAGAATAATGACGTGTGTTGTTTGTTGCAGAAGATGAGTAGACGCTGTACCAGCTGAGGATGGACGTCACGTGGTTGGTGCTGGCGGCTACGCTGGCGGCTGCGTGCGCGCAGAACAACAGGAGTAAGTCGTAGCTTATTATGTCTGTCTGGCGCGCCGACGCGGTACTCACTTTTACCCTTTTCGGACGAGTCCTCCGAACATACTAGATACTATAAACGTACACATACATTATACAGTACACGTTAGCTTCTTTCATTTAATCTCTTTCAATGGGAAATATGACTGCATAGCTGTCACTTTACGGCAGTATTGCGAGGCATCTCCCCGATCGTGCTGGGCCAATTCAGTTGCAATTTAAATTACTGCAGAGCTACCAAGAGCAAGAGGAAAATCGATCCTAGATTATCCGCTGTGGCATTACACCGGACGCATGTCGCAGGCGGGTGGTCAAATAGTTCTTTAAGAAGGGAGACAATACCCGATGGCATTACCTCTTAAAAACACTTACCCATTACCAAGTATATTTTAAAAAGCCTGGCCATCCGGTCGAAGATTTACAAGACCAAAAAGGATTTAACAATGAAATTTAACCCTCCTTTTCGTTTGCAACGGACGTTCGGGTTAGAAGTTTATAAACATACAAACCTAATATAATAAAAACCCCCAAACGTTAACAAAAGAACGGCGGAAGTTTCGTCGCACCGTTTATTTCCACATCCGGTAGCCATTTCCCGAACCCGCGAGTCGCAAGATGGCGGCCGGAAGAGCGCGCCATTACATTATCGCCAACTTTTATTTTGCACGATCAATTTTGTTGTATATATTGTTTACACGTCCAATACACCCTGGTAATGAATGTACTTTACACAGCTGTGGCCGCATCTTTACCCGTTTTTTAGGTAAATTAATATTACACTAATTGACATTGTAAGGGACCATGCAGGAAATATGGAGCGTATACGTGCGCAAATTTCCTGCATCGTTCTGAGATAATTTACTACGAATTGTGTTTTAAACATCAACTGGAATTTAAAGTATTGTCTTATAACCAGCAACGCCTTGCGGTTCCACCCGTGTTGCTCTAGTTATAATGTTCATAGCGATTGTGTCGCTTAAATTTTTATAGGATACGGGGTAAAAGGACAGTTGACAGGTAACTACCGCCTCTCACAAACACCCAAAATCCCCGAGAATTGTTTAGGCGCGTTGTCGGCCTTTGAGATAGGAGTAGACTCTTGTCTTGGAGAAGCTCAGGTCGTATCCTTTCGGAAATAACTGATGGTATCCCACTGCCGCGTGAATGTGGCTATTTATATACATAAAAACATTTTTCGATGATCATGAATGATAATCAAAACGAGATTCATATATTTCCACATAGTAAAATATTAAATCAAAGAAAAAAAAAATTCTTTAGCTAGAGTTGCCGTGGTGGGCGTGAGAACTCAGTGAAATATATAACAAACTACCACACCAACTCGGTCGTGTTAAAAACGTTAAAGTTTCTAGAATAATGGAGCCAAAGAAAGACTTCCACAACAGATCTATTAATAAATTTCCAATTTTTTAAATAATGGATAAAGTTTGGCGGAAACTTTGCTTCTTACATCTCTTCCACTTATTAATATGCTTTTGACAAACGGGCATGGCGTTCATTTCGTTAAAAGCTCCGATTGAAAATTGTGAATTGTTTTTTGTTGAAATATTATTTTGACAGTATTTATGCCATATAGGTCATTTCTATCAGTTTATTAATTTTCTACAATACTTTTCTGTTATACTACTATCGCGTTTTAATGCAGTTTGGGAGAGTAAGGAAACAACGAATAGATTATTTATGATATTAACATTGCACACGCTATTAACTGCCAACACATAATTAATCTTCGTGACCCGTTTTATATCTCTTTGATGATGGAACGAGCGCTGTATATCATAAGTCGTTTACGGTCTCATTGAGAAGATCCAGCCGTAGATATGCAGACAAATAAAGATGACGAAAGAAGATTTAAAACAAATGACAAAAAGCAAGGTATTGTAAAGTAAATTGTTATCGATAGGTAAGCAATTTCACTTTATTTTAAAAAGTTTTATAGGTTTCACAACGGGTACGCTTTTCGAAACCTGTAAACATAGAGTACATAAATCAATTTTTTATGGGATAGGGGGCAAACTAGAATAGGGCAAAACCAAAGATAGAACAGATATATGTATATTATTTATAGATGATGTAGTGCCATGATGCATTGGTGCATTGGGGGGG
>JAFELO010002599.1:0-10467 GCA_017140195.1 Eumaeus atala
ATAGCCTGCCGAGGAAGGGGGACAGATAACCAGTTTCCGTATACCTCCCACACAGGCTAGAAAAAAAAAAAACACTACTAATCCATTTGACTTCATTTTCACAGGTTATATACATATATACACTTCTCCCTCTCGCTGGACGCTGCAGACGGACATCGCCGACACCACACGGGCGGTACCGAGTGGGACGTGACAACCCCGTTGCCACGCTCCCGCAAGGATACGGCCCGCCGCTTCTCCCGTGACACCAACTTCACGGCCAGGACCCATCTTATTCATTTTTTTTCTTTCTCTTCTTCTGTTTGTCGCGTCTGACCTTTGACCTTTACTTTTGCACCAATACACCGGATCGTAAACACAGCGTGCGATTCGGTGCCTGTCCATAGGGCCATCACAGGAGTGGCACCATACACGTTTCCCAGTTCGCTCTGGGACCTGTGAGAGTGCCCCGACAAATGGATAGACGCCGATCGTACAATGATACCAATAGCCCAGGCATATAAACATATGTGCATACGCACTCAGAGGTCAACATGACCTCGCATCAACCACAGCCTCGTATTGACGAGGCTCGAACAACACATCTCCAGTAGGGAGCTAAGCTCCGGTCTGGACCCCCCTCGACCCGGCAACGGGAAGAGTGCGAAGACGTACCGAGAGTTTAGTTAAGAGTATGTGTCAACGTGTAACAAAAGTAATTCTTAATATGATTTTGAGTGTAGGTCTTACAAAAGTAGAATTACGACTGATTTATAAGTCATCTTGTAATGTTACTAAATAATGAATAAGTGAATAAGTATGTGGATGTGTAGAAGTGAGCTATAATATTTAATTATTTACATGTATAACTATTATGCCACTTAGGTTTCCGAGACAAGGCAGGTGCTTCTCACAAGATAGATATCTAGAAATGGATGTAAATATATACGAAATTGTACCTACGTTTTACTATAAACCTATCGAGTTAATAATATGCACGAAGGTGTATACGAGCATAATTATCGTTAGCCCTAACAATAAGGGTGGCCTAACCAATAATATGGTTAAGTATATCCCTGGTTTTAGGAGGTAGGCCCTTAGGATTCCAGATACACTTTACCTGACATGTCGTCGCATGTACACCTTTTCAGTTAAAATTAATCTAGACAGACTAGAATTGTAGGTTAATAACATCAATTATTATTTTATATTATAATCTGTCCTTTTTGTAGATGTAATTACTGAAAACAAAAATAATATTGCTACTATTTATTAATAAAGAACTCAGTTTTAAAAGATAAAGTACTTTTAACAATACATCGCATATCTATATAGAACTTTCATAACATAACAAACATAAATGCTATGTTTGAAAAAACAGTTTCGCGAAAATGAAGCACTCTTAAAAGTTAATGCAATATAGTATTTACTAAACAATATAAAAAACAGTAAATATATTTTTTATGATTTATAATTGAAAAATTATCAAACTATAGTAATACAGTATAAGCCACGGAGATACATTAAAATACCGAACAGTAGTAAGATATAAGTGAAATTTATTAATAGATAAGTATTATTAGATATTTTTGTAAATAGCTAATATTTGTAAGCTTTGTGTGTTCGCTTTGGTAACGTCCGAAAACACTGTTCTGATTCTAAAATTTTTTCTTTCATTTACATAAAGCTACACTGTCAGAAGTAGTATATAATATTATTAGCTTATATTTTATTGTAACTATATAAATTTTATCTTTGACGTCCAATGAACAGATCACAGTTGTGCTGTTTTTTAACGGCTCTTCCCCAGCACTGCTACTGCACCATACTGTCTTCCTAGGCTCAACAGCGGCAAGCCTGACCCTTCGATTTAATTGGAGAGAGCCAGTCAGATGTTAATCAGATGAAAATAGGAGATGTAGGAATAATTCCATTTTCCCTCCATAATAAAACAGAGTTCAAGATTACTATTACAAGCCAAAAAAAGAGAAGACAGCCACATGAGACCCAGCTGCTGTGTTGGTGTGTTTACATAATAAGTATATTATGTGACGGCTATAAGTACTCTGGCATGCTACGTTACAGCTGTCACTTTATCACGATGTCATGTGATCATCTCGATTACATGACATCGTGATAAAGTGACACATACTTCCCCGAACAAACATCCGAATCGTTCTAAGAGTAAATACCGTTTTCGTTTCGTAACTCATATTCTGTGTGAATAATCTACGTTGAAATATTAACTGGCGTTGAAATACTAATTTGTGTATGCCATAATAATAAGATTTTTAATGAGGTCATAGAAGAATGTGCAACATGCGAAATTCTACCACCGTACTTGTCTGACCACGAAACTGCTCAATTGCTTAAATTACCTGTGAAATCCATACAACAAATGCCTCAATCATAATTTATAATTAAAACAATTCATAGACCAACTAGTAAATAATTTTTTTGATTGCTCATTACAGTAAAACTACTTTTACGGATTTAATCGCGGTTTATTCAATAGTTATATATTAGTTCATATATAAGTTGTTCCGATGAACGAAAGCACCAAAAAAAAGAATATTAAAAATTTAAAGTTATAAAAAATTCTAATTCTTCGAGTACTTTTCTTAATTTGCAACACAAGGACATAACACACTCAGTCCACCCATGACCATGGTTGCTGTACAGTTTCTGGAACGTCGGGCTAGTTAAGTAACTATATAAACCGCGATAAAATCCGTAAAAGTAGTTTTATTTTAATGAGTAACATTCGTATGAACTTACACATCAATTTTGATAACGTTATAATGATGTGACTGTTAATGAGGTCATGCAAGAATCCGAAGCCCGTAAAGCATTCCACAAGCTCCTTGAAACAATATGTCTAATCTACAAATTGTGTTTCCTTAAAATCATAATAAAAATAAACAATTCGTTTAAAAATTCAGGATGGATAAGCAAAATACATAAAATAAGTTAAGATTACTAAAGTTATGAATACATGGTATTTCAAAATTTCAACAATATTAAAAACTTGTATCTGCTACTCCAAAGAAAAATTAAATACATCACGAATATGAAAAAAGAGAAGAAAACAAATACAAAATATCTTGGAATATAATTAAGAATGAAATTGATCAGAATAGTAATTTATCAGTCATATATTCTGTAAAAGATGGACAGAAAAATTGGAAATGCACTAAAAAGTAGCTAAGAAATTTAATAATTATCATATTAATTTACCTAGTAATTGCAACAATAATAACAATAGTGACGGTATTACCGTATTATTATTATTATTATTAAATAATAACAAAAATAATAATAATAACAAATATAAATTTAAAAAATAAACATAAAAACATAACTTACAACATGTGGAATTCAATGTATCTAAGGCCTGTGGCGATGACGGAAGTGAAGAATGAAGTTATATCCCTTAATAACACAAGTGATTATACGTAGAATTCTGCACATTCGTGATTAAACAATCTATAAAGAGAAACTATAATTTTAACTTGCCTTATAAACGTTACTTAAATTTATGAAGTTGGAAATTGCCGTCTTACAACATACATACCAAAACTTGTAAAAATCACGGAAAAATGCATGCCAAGTGAAGTTAGGGTACCGTTATCGAAATAACATAATAAGGCACGAACAGTTCGGATTTCAAGAGAAAATGACAATATTCCTGCCAATATAATGTCGGCCTAGACGAGTTTAAGCTATAACGGCCATCACATTTGCGCCGGACACATTATAGTTCACAAGTGTTGACGCAGGCACAAGTGTACTCTCTATTTCATTATCATTCATTCTCATATGCCCGCATTCCGGCAATCCGACACGACCGGAGATAAATTAGGCGCAGGACCGACGGCTTAACGTGCTTTCCGAGGTACGGGGGTATACACCGCCTAATTCCTCCAACATCCGAGACCTCACGTCTGTGGCTGAACATGTCTACTACTAGACCACTAGGCAGATACAATTTGCCTGTATATACTCTAACTAAATCAATATCAGAGGGCATAAATAGTAAAAATGAAACAACTGTCATATATTTTGTACTAGGCAAGACGTTTGATTTCGTGGATCTGGAAATTCTATTTAACAAATTAGAACGTAAAGAGATCAGAGGGATGCCAAACGCGTAGTTCAGATCATACTTAACTGTCCGCAAACAGCAGGTTAAAATAAGACGACCTGAATAAAAATACACAACTGCGATGTTACTATTAAGACAACAAATACAACAATATAATTTATTGTTTACATAAATGAAACCCCGTAATATTTCAAAACATAAATGCACTTTCTCTCTCCATTTATGGTGAACATGCAATCTTTTTTCATGAACCTGATGTTAGGCGTACTATTAAATCTATTATAGATTGTCTGGATCAAAATAATCGAATAGCAAACTTATCAAAAACCAAATTTATCAGATTCTGGAAAACAAAATCGAAGACTTTTCAAATGGAATACGAGACCTCAAAAATAGAAGAACTGGAAAATACTAGAGTAAGAAAATGATCAAGGCAATGTAATTATATGAGTATTAAAATTTTACTACCGCATGACATTCAAATTTTACCTGTGATAAAATTTAAGACGAAAACATGTATGTGGCTTGTTGAATGTGATCCTTATGACATCATAGAATATTTAACTACAAAGAATAATTAATTTAATACTTTTCGGATACAACAAATAACTTTGACTTCATTTTAACTTTCAACTAATATTTTAATAAATTTCTTCTGATGTTAAAATAATATTTGCATGCCTATAAGAGTGTGAAACATGAATGATCTTTATCTGCATTTATTATCACCAAAGTAATTTGAATCTCAATCCGGTTGTACTTGCTCAATTCGGCTATGAAGGAATATATCAATGAAGTATTAGTTACTAAACAATGGAAGTAATGTTGAACAAAATGGAATGTTTCAAAATGTCAACTGAATTTCAAGTAATTACATGTTTCATTTCTCTCACTCCCAATTTAATGTCCCAGTTGTTTATTTTGTTCTGGCATTCTTGTGGCAAATTCTGAAAAATGTGGGAGACTAAATATAGAGCATAACAAGCTATACAGCAGGAGCTTTTTCATAGCATACAACATTTTGTGCTTTATTTGCATGTTTTTACTTAATTTAAATTATATTGTATTATTAAGAAGAAACATGCGATCGTTTGTTGCATTGAATAAGCTCCGAAACTACTGCAAAGATTTGAATCGCGGTTTTCAGTAATGGGTTTTAATAGAGTACGTCTTGTTTCCCGCAAACCAAAATTGCCATTTATGTTGTAAACCATTTATCCGATTTTCATGCAGTTTTCATTGTTGGGTTACGGTTCTTAGATAGATATTACAGTATCAATTTACCAGAGGCCGTAGGGTAAACAATTAATTTAGTAAAACCAATACTAGCTCGATTTGGATGTTTTAACTTATACTTGTAATTGATTACTGAGTATATTCAAATAGGTGATTGTTTTTAATGTGACGTGTGATAAAAGCATAGCCTAAAGCAATTGCTTTGTGTAGCGGGAGCATAATTTTAGATTGAGGAGTGAGATTTAGTTGCGTGTATTTTAGTGTAAGTAGTATACAAGTGTACACGAAGCAGAGGCTAGAGGTTGGGCTAAACCATCTTACGGTGGCTACTCATGCGAGGTACTGCAGTAATATATTTTATTTGAAATACTATGTAATATTTTTAACAAAGGAACTATTGCACTCGATACTTAAGTATTTCTGTAGATCGTGAAGTCAATGCCGAAATTATAGAAATAAAATATGAAATAATTATGTTAATAAAATCCATCTTAAAAACTAGTTACTAGCCAACTGCGCAGGACATATATTATAGTGTACAGGTGTGTGCACTGTTACAAGTACACTCCCTGTTCCCTCATTCTCTTACTCCGATGGGATGGCAATCAGATACAAAACGGAGAGGCGCAGGACCAACGCCTTAACACTCCGATGCACGGGGGTGTAGCACCGCCAGCTTCCTGATTTCGAACTGTTATAAGAAATTGAATAAATCCAATAACACTAAGGTCCGTACCGGGACTTAATCTAGGACCTCATGACTGTGGTTGAACATGCATACCACTAGAACACGATATAGTCTTATACATAAAACAAATTCACCAAAAGCTGTATGTCTATATGTGTATTATTATTATTATTGTTATTATTATAATTATTATAATTATTATTGTTATTATTATTATTATCATTATACATAAGAATATAAATATACTTCGAATATAAAATAATGAATTAACGAAAAGAAACAACGTTATTATCAGAGTAATAAATTATCCTTTATATATATAAATAAATTTTATAAACTTTTACAAAGTATCTCGCAAAAACTATATCGACCAAATAAAGTTGTACGCCCCCGTGTTTATTCTCCATTTAACGATGGCGGCCCACGCAAGCTTGGTTACGCAGACGCTTGGGGTTATGGCCAGTTCCCTATTTATATAGGAGCCGTTTGGTCTCAGGATATTTGCATTTAAACTTAATACATACAAACATAGATTATCATCAAGATACAGTACAGCGGCAGTATCATAGCCTACATAAATATTCCTTGGTATTATATTATCTCTAATGTCTACTAAATAACTATTTTATGAAATATTTATATTCCATAACTAAGTTGACCGTCGTAAATAGTGTGTCCATCCTGATATTCGACACAAATTTGAACTATTTGGTGTGTAAATTATAGATAAGTTGATAGATATTGTATAAATTGGACCAGTGTGGCCGGATACGTACCTCTCGCTCATAGAAAATATTATGAATGACAGCTATGTTGTCGCTTATCATGTGGTTTGTGAACAACCAATAGCTCGTTGGAAGTCAGAAGGGAAGCATGATAACAATTATTGTTTTTTTTATTCGGGTGTAAACTTCAGTGAAGCCTTACTATAGAAGGAATTCACTCCGATGTGTCCACAATTGAGTTACTCCTAAACATTCAATCGTAGTATTTTTCTTTAACGTTACTATATTTCTTTGTGTTTCTTTATCTTTGTGTTGCAATTGTAAATAAAAACTTTGGTGCTAAATTGACACACAGATTGTCTTCGGTATTTAGACGAAAGGATAGTTTATTTTTAGTTTCTTTAGTTATTTTATATTTTTTGTAGAAAATTCCATACATTACTTAAGTGGAAAACCTACTCTCAATCCCCCGTTAAGTGAAAAGGCCTCCAAGAAAGTAGCGGACAAAAGCAAAGAAGTTGTAAATACTAGATAAATAATAATCATAAATATAAAACTCTTGTGACATATTGTTATTTACCTTTCTTACTGTAGGATTTACCGATATTTACCAAATTTTAGATGTATTTTCAGTAATATATTTATATATATAATATATTTTATATTTTTCGTACTCCTAAGTGATATGGGTTGTTAAACGTTAACTTTTCTTAATGTTTATACATCGTTAGAGTAACAACAAATTCAACGTATGGTAGTGCAACGTCTGTCGGGACAATTAGTATTATAAAAACCTATTTTATATGCATAGTATAATGTGCAAACAACAGTATTTTGATGGTTACTGACGTCTCCTCCGGTGAGCCACTCAATGAACCACCACAGCGCATGAAGCGCGAAAGTATTGTCGCTACTTTACGACGGTTGAGCGACACCTCCCCGGTCGTTCCGTCGCAATTTGGGTGCGCTACACCTTTTTCATTCCGAAAAAGAATAAGTAAGAATATAGTAGATGCAATGCATTTATATAATGAATTTGTATATTTACTAGAAAAGTACTAGTTCATATTATTATGGACAAAATATATATCATTTGTATGCTTTGCTACATAACATACAGCTCAGCAGCATTCCCTGAGCCTCATGCTTTATACACGTATATCTTTCACCATTGAATTTTAAATCAGCGCGGCAGGAGATACTGTTTGCTCACCTAGTACCCCTCACATAACTAACATAACACCGCCGTAAAATGACATCTTCCGTGTCTGTTTCGTGCGGTTTGTGAGTAGCTGGTCGCCCATTGGAAGGGGGGAAAAGGGGGACACGCATCAGCATAGTAATTATGTGGATATTAATGGGCGTTGGTAGTCGTGAAAAGGCTCCGATTGCTCATTTATCCCCTATCCTATAAAAAAAGCCGATTCGTACGTATTCGTATAGTGCTGGCCTAGAGAGAGAAATTTATAAATAATATTCATTATTTTATGTTATTCAAGATCGTTATTTGTGTCAAATTTCATCCGAACTTGACCAATAGTCCTTGAGTGAAAGCATGTAAAAATATATCCATGTTCTCAATATGTCTTTCATACTTATTATACTAGTAGTATATGATTAAACGAGAGCAGCTGTGGAACTCGTCACAATAAGGTAAATAGCATCTTTACATTGAGCTTATTGTTGCATGGATGTTCTTTTTAGGACGTACGTGCTCAGACAGCGAGAGAGAAAAATAGCTCACTAAGACAGGACGTTGCGAAATTAGATGTTTGTTTCTAAGGTGAATAGTTTCTATGAAACTACATTCATGTCAAATTAATTACTCCCACAGTTTATAAGCAATGCATGTCTGTAGCACGCGGACAAAGTCAGTAAGCAACAGCTAGTAATGTATAATTATTGCCAGCAGCTGTATGTATTACATTCGTTGATCTACGGGTTTCCACGTTGATGATAATCAAGAGGGTGATAAATGTATTTTATTCAAATTCGTAAAATCATTGCGCGCTAATTAAATACTATCCATTTACAAGGCTATAAGCGGTGAAACACAAGTGATAGCTCTGCAAATTAGCCGTAACATTTCACAGAATTATTGTTGATCAACAGAAGTAATAGTATCAACAGGTTTAAAATTTTAACATATAATACACCAATTTTGCAATATAGGAATAAAAATATGTATTCCATTGTTTCCCTTCACATCCCAAATGAAGCTTAAGTTCACCTTCCGAAAGAGATCATAATTAATTCAATAACAACATTAGCTGAGTATGAGGTAAAAATATGTAAATGGAATTTTAAACACAGGCCGTATTAATAAAAGTGCTAATAGTTTAAAAAACCTGATGGGTTCTGGAGAGCTTGTGTGATGGGTATCATATGCTTGAAATATTTTAATTATTAGTTATATTAGATGCTTCACAGCCACAGAGGTCATGGTTGGATTGAGACCGAGAAGTTCTGATGTCACAGGTTATTAAAAGTACTTGAAAATCTTCAACACAAAGAATACCTTGCAGCGTTGAGGTGTTTTTGATTTTTAATTATAAGCAGAGACAAGCCCACATTTTCTTATGGCAATAGCTTCGCGGATCATCCATGGACGAGATCCATATTCCTTCCGAGGATTTGTGTCTAGTATAACGGCGGAGACCAACTCAATATGTTCACGATTGCAGATTCAAGTTAGTAATTTATTGTTCTTTGTCGCGAGTTTTAATTTGTCTACTTGTCTAGCCATGGCCATTTTCATCCTCATCAATCTCTGAAATCTTGGGATTGTTAAATACACAAAAATAAGCGCTACAAAACCGTTAAAGTGGTTTTATTATAATGTGCAACATTCGCGTCAAATTACGAAATCATTAGACCCTAAGGTTAAGGACTTACGAAATTGTTTTACCCACAACCGTCGCGGTCGCGGGCCCCTATGTGTGTAGGACGCAAATATATATGTAAAAAAATAAAACACAAGTCATCATAACGCATCATTATGCGTGGTTGTATTCTGCGGTTTCAACGGATTGTTAACCGTCTCGTAAATGTTAAAATGAAACCGCAAACCACCACCGCAGCGAACGCAGGAAAAAATCGCTCCGTGAGTTCCTTGAGCCTAGGGCGACACTTAAACCACCAGCAAACACATGTCAAGGCTATATTTTATGCACGTGACTTTTTCCATTTTCATATACTTTATGCTAATAAGCAAATTATTTGACCATTACCTTATTAAACCGGAATAGTACGAAACTATGACAAAGGACCACAAATAAATTTGCTACAAAAATGTTGGAAAGTTCTTTTTTTTATACATCTGCAAAATTAGCTTTACATTAAGAAGAAAATATCGCTCGTGAAATAAAACCAACCTGTACAAAAAACACAGTCGCTTGCAGAAAAACATGATATTACAGGTATAATTTACAGATATCGCCGTAGCCATAAATAAATAACTTTCGCATTACCCGAATGTATTAGGTTTCGAATAATTCAAATTATATATCTCATAGGAAAAATTAGCACAATATATATTTAAATAAATAAATAGCTTTCGCATTACTCGAATGTATTGGGTTTTGAATAATTCAAATTATATATCTCACAGAGAAAATTAGCAGAATATATATTTAAATAAATAAATAACTTTCGCATTACTCGAATGTATTGGGTTTTGAATAATTCAAATTATATATCTCATAGGGAAAATTAGCACAATATATATTTAAATA
>JAFELO010002599.1:19107-36401 GCA_017140195.1 Eumaeus atala
TTTAAATAAATAAACAGATACATAAATAAGCTGAAAAGGAACGAAAATTCTGTCTTGATCCCACAAGTTTCTATATCCCGACGTTTCGATAACCTTTCATGGTCACGGGCAGACTGGTTCCACAGATTCTGTCTCATTCCACAAGAAAATCTAAAGAAACGCGATAAAATCCGTTAAAGAGACACAAAAATGAATAACATTCGCGTAAATACGAGAACAATTTTATAATGTGTCCGTTTATAATTTAGATCTCTTGTAGCTTTTGCTAGTCTGGCTCGAGTAATAAAGACCGTCCTTTCACTGAGGTGAGATTGTTGCAGAAAATCTTGGGACACCCCATCACCTTAGTGCGGCAGAGGGCTATCGTGAGGGTGGTATAAGTCCTTCCAGTCAGCAGAAGAGCGATAATACTTTAACCGGAATTTATTGGCTAAAATATAATATTATATTGGCTACCACAAATCTTCGACTCCATGGTTCTGTACTATAGTGGCTCTGGAGTAGACGTTATAGTATTCACCGCCCTACCAAAAATAATTTGTGAACCTCTAGTATTAATTGAATATTGTAATTGTTTTTTCGTGGTGGTAAAAAAAGGATAAATGTTATTAGGATTTTTTAATTTGATAAATAAAATTAATTAAAAAGGTTGTTTTATTTCAATACGAGAGAGGAAATAAATATTATCCAGATTTCACAACAGTTCCAACTAAAACCCAATTTTCCGAAGACCAATATATCCGGAACCTAACATCCAATAGCTGACTGATTCAATTGCGATGTGGAAATAAATCTTTTGTAAAACTGGTAAATATTTTTTTATTTCCACCATCTCATCGCCAAGAATCATCGACCAAATATTACATAACTCGTTCTTAACTATTGTTATATTTCACATATTTAATTGGGAGCCATACATTGGGAGCCGTATTTCCTGTGATTTGTGATTTGCCTATTAGAGTGGAAGAGAAAAATACTTCTGCATAGTAATTATATGGATGCTTAAGGGTGTCAGTTGTACAACAACAACACATCCTTACGCCAATTCCCTAATGGAGGAGGACTCCAGTTACCGCACTAGGTTGTACTGACGATATAGGTAGTTGGCCACATAAACCTTTTTTTTGCGTGATGTAATTATAATTTACCGATTTCTAGATTTATTCCTTCAATTTCACAATTTTTGGTCAACGAAAAACGCCCATCTGATTATATTTAGTTAATGGGCGCATTAATAGTAATATATTTTGATCGAATTAGACCGGTATTTGAGAAGAATTTCAGCTTGATCCTTCCTCACATTCACGAGAAAAAGGTTTGAAGGACGGCAAGACAGACGTACAATAAAATGATCTATTAATGGTTCCTTTTTCACTTTGGGGTTCCGTACCTAAAAATTCTAGAAGATTTGAAGCATTTTTCGAACAAAAATACAGTTCAATTATATACTTTATTGGCGTTACTCAGCTACTCTAGAGCAGTTCTGAAAGCCATGTGAATATGTGGCATAATGAACCAATAAAGTTACATACAATACATATAAACAGAATTTTCGTATTTTCTTGTACATTTCACATTTATGTTTGAATTTATCGGAAGAATCGATTTGAAATATTCACTTAACATCCATTTGTATCTTTGTAGAGATATAATGATTTGATTTTCAGTCAATCGCGTACCGATCTTATTCGTTACACGCGAGTAATATCGTTATATTACCATATGCTGACGTCACGTCAGTATGTCTATTTATTTTCAGTGTATATTAGATAATAGTGTCCAATTCATTAAGGAATATGGAGGCAAAAAAAAAAAACTCTTTAAGTAAATGTAGTAGGTGATGGTGAATGAGCTTTTAAATAATAATTACGGCACCTGTCCATTATAGCCAATGACTACTTTATGTGTCGAAGAATTCCTAACTACGTTGTTATATTCCATACTTGTTATATGTAATCTCATAATTTCAGAATGACTGTACCGCATATGATAATAATTTTATTTTGGCGTTTGATGAGGCAGTGCCAACAACGATTGCATGTAGGAATATGTTTGGAAAATAGTATGAGAAGTCATTTAAATAGGTTTGAAACTGAAACGCAATTTACATATGAATATTGTCCATTCATATTAACGAAACGTAACATTAGAAGTTACCATGACAACAAATTCTGCAATTATGACGGCAATGTCAAGACATCCAGTTAAACTAATGAATATAAATTTTAATTAAAAGTCGTGAACTTTATAATTGCAAGCTTAATATTAAATTATTCTCCTAAAATTGTTTACAAACTCAACTACAGAGGCATCTTAATATGCCTCAAGTATAACGTAAATAATAATTAAGCTTGAGGTTGGAAACATTCCTTTCAAAATCTTGGGCGTGAATTCTTTGTGAGTACGTAAATTTATAAATTAAACAACAAACTGCTAGAATGTACGCGCTGCGGATTAAGATGTCTTTTACAAAATTAAACACATAATATCATAATGTCCTTAATAAATTATATTTATGTTTGTTCATGTACCAGAAACTGGTAGAAGTAAGAAGACACTAGGGACTTTGGTCTTAATTCTCTGAAAAGGTTTTGAAGAAAAAAACGTAGCAAACCATGCATTGGATATGTTAGCAGCTAGTGTACACTGGATATATGTAATATATGTAATATATGTAATATATGTGATATATGTAACAATTGAGTACTAACTCAATTACGTACGTCGTCGTCATACACGTCGTATCGAATTATGTCGAAAGTCATAAAGCAAAAGAAATCGTATAAATGTTGCCTACCAGTATAATCGTATAAATGTTGCCTACCAGTATAATCTCGTTGGTGCTTAAAAAATAACTCCCAATGTACAAAAGAGGGCCCACCAGTAGTCGGAGTCCATGGCATGAAACACTGTCGCCCAATTCGGCTACAATGCGTGTTTCACTGTACATGCGTATGCATCATAAAACATACACACAAAAAAATTACACACAAGAGAATTACTTTATGAAATCAAATATGGATTTATTTAATTAAATACATATATTTATTGTGAAAAATGTAGGCATTCAATAAATTGCAAAATCTACATCAGTATTGTTAATATATCCCGACGTTTGTGCAGAGAGCATGGTGCCGCCGTACTTTAACATCGCCTTCACAAATCGCATCAAAACCATTTACCGGTTTACACAGACTACTGAAGCCATGGATATTCGTATGATCGCTTCGCACATACGTTGCTCTCCTATCACCCCCCAATGGGCCATCAGCTACTCACAAACGCACGACACGCGACAGCGACACTGTCACTTTACGACGGTATCAAGTAAGCGAGAGGTATTTCCCCGTGCTGGCCCAATTCCGTAGCATAGGAGGATGTGGTGTCTTGCAACACGCATGGCTCTACCTCCTCCTATGCGGCATCGTACTACCTCTTCCTAAACCTACCTCTTGTATATGTTTAAATGCTCGTATATATTTTAAATTGTCTTACCTGTGCTCCAACCATTCCAGTCCTCAATCTGGGCAGATCGGAGTGTGAGTATTTCGAGATTGACCAAGGTGTGGAACCTTGGTCAATCTCATGTCATGTTAAGATATCGGTGTCCAGTTCGAAATCGTTAATCTGGTTGCGTAGAAATTTTCTGATGTTCCCTGGCAGGTCGTTATGTCTGCATATAAGGAATAGTAAAAAAATAATAGGTCTGAAGTACTTTACTTCTGTTTCTTATAAGATAGGTAACGATACGTTAACACTGAACAGATATAGAATAAAAAAAACTATTTAAAAAAAAGTAAGGTAAGATAAGGCAAGCTTTAACGTAATTTTTCTATCATGGCTTTTGTGTGTACAGTCTAAAGGATAAGCACGGAAAAAAGGAATTCTCTCTATTTCTTACTATAAAGCGTTCAGTCTTTAATACTTTGTTGTTTTAGCTCAAAAATAAATTGGCTACGGAAGTGAATTAGTATGTAATGTCCCAACAAGTTTAAGACAATATAACTGTCACCTCCAACATAGATCAATTACATACGTAAGCAAACTTGAACACAGTGAGTTACTAATTAACGAAATGTATCGGAATGATAACGTTATAATTATATATGCAAGCATATTATAGAACAAAGTCTCCAAAAGCTTTCTGTATGAGTGTAATCGATTTTCTCAAAATGTACTGAACGGATCATAAGGTTTTCATCCGAGCCTCTCCCTGTCGTAGGAAGCGGCAGCCACGATAGCGGTGACGTATAATAGGACGCAGGCGACTGCCCGAAAGTGTTACTTTAAGAAGCAGAATTATGAAAAACCTGAACATAGTCTAACATTTTATGATAATATGATCCCTTTCAGCAAGGTTATTTTAGAGAGTAGAGCAGTACCATCCATAGACCTAGGATTTTAAACAAAACTAAATGTATAATTTAAAATTGCACTATAAAAATAGCGCCTAGAAATTTGGAAAATCTTAAAAAAAGTTGGTGTATATGTTGTTAGGTATATACTTATAAGAGCTTGTTGGTGGTAAGCACAATGTTTTTTTTTTTAAATGGAATGTTATGTTTCTGACTTTAACTCATAGTCAATTGTTAGTTACGATACGAAAATATACTTGACTACTTTAGAGATTGGGGAAAGTCCTCTAGTAATTGTTTATCGCTAAGAAAATAAGAAATTTCCAAAAATGAAAAGAAATGATCCGTCCTCAAAGACAAAGATCTCACACCAAAATTCAAATCTCAATGACAATTTGGTCCAACCCGGGACTCAAACCCAGGACATCACGAAACGAGTAAACCTATCGGCCACGAGGCAGTTTGTCGGGTTAAACAACAACAGCATGAAAATCAATACAGAGGAATCAAGAAATGTATGGATCGGGATGTTCGGTTTCGTCTTATTGCTGATCTAACGTACACATGTGTTGTGTTGTTATTGTGATCTCTTACCAGATGTTAATTTAAAGCGGACAAAATTCATGTTAATGAGTCCAGAATATGTAGAGTCTACTCATTTACTGTTCGCAATATTTGTACATCTGGCAAATAAAATCGTTACTAGTAATTGAAACTAACGAACCACCGTAGTTCCAATGATTAATATTCAGGGTGGAGATTATGTTACAACTATAAATTGAACATCATATGTGTTCCGTTTGTATGTAGTCAACATACAAACAATAAAAAAGTGTATTAACTTTAGACATAGAAATATTTTTCATTTAAACAAATCCCAACAAGATGTTCATTATCAACCTCTGGTCACCCGGAGATGAGTTACGGCGCGAGTCGCAGTAGGTACAACAGTAGGTATACTTCTTAACAAGCCCGCTAATTGTATGTACGTTCATATATGGTATACATACTACCTTGATGCGGTTATTCTTTAATATATGAAAGACTTCACGATGTAAAACCTAAATAAAATACGAGCAGCGTGCCGTCAATAAGTACCTCTGTGATTGCATGATTTGCTTTTGATTGTGTTAATTCTGTTTGTCTTATTCATCCGTCAAAAATGGATAGCAGAAATCAAGCGTGGTAGAGAGAGTGTAAAAGATGAAGCCCGCTCGACTGGAAGGCGACCGACGTCCGCTATTGATGAAAATATTTAAAAAAGTACATGATTTGTGGGAAACCGCAGATTAAAAGTAAGAGAGATAGTCGATATTATAGGCATCGCTTATGAACGCACTCATAACATTATAGTCAACTAATTGGATTTCCACAAGGTGTCTGCGAGATGGGTTACACGACTGCTTTCAGTGGAACAAAAAAGGACGCATTTGACTATTTCACGTGCCTGTTTGGAGTTATTTGAAGCCGATGCAGATGATTTATTGAATCGGTTTGCTACAATGGACGAAACATGGGTTTACTAATGTATGACAGAAATAAAACAACAATCGAAACAGCCCTTTTAGAGGGTAGTGAACTACACCTAAAAAGGCGAAAATTCCTTCCTTTTTCCGGGATCCTAAAAATCACTTGAGAGGTAAAAAAAATTCAATAAAACAACTGTAGAGAATTTCGAGTCTAAAGAAGAATCATTTTTTTTCAAGGGTCAAAATGCTTTAAATCGGAGATGGCAAAAGTGCATCGCACTTGAAGATGATTATGTAGAAAAATAAAAATGTAACTGATTTAGTATGTGTTTCTTTTCCTGGTTGGGCCGAACACTTTTCAATATGCCCTCGTATAATACTTGCAAAATATAGTAGAGAAAAGCCTCGGCTTTTCTCTACTATATTCACAAATAATTGTCCGAAAAAACCGATCATTGTTCGCTTACATTAAAAACTCGGTCTATTTCGTTTTGAATGTTTATACTAATTAATTATAAATAAATCCATGTTGGCTCCGTGAATGTCTTTAAGATAACCCACAGTAACCATTTCCATATTTTAACATTTTAAAAACAAGTAAAATTATTAACGTCAACATATCAATAACATCAGGTTCTGACAAATGGAAAAATATTTTAATGATATCTCAGGAGAGGGGGTTGTAGTGGAAAATTACTCAGAAGGAACCTCTATGCACTCGTGTGATGATTGTAATTTAGGTGGAAACTATATGAAACAAGCTCTAAGACTTCGTTCTGGACACTATTCATTAGTAAAGTTTAGTTTCGTTATGAAAAAAAATTCTATATTTTATTATGAAAGCATGCAATAAAATTGAAGATGTTGCGACATTTGCTGATGGCTGTGTCCAGAACAAAGAAAGTTTCGTTAAAATTGTCTGGATGTAGGATTATTATAAACTTATTTTATCCAAAGATGGAAGTAGCGATAAGGTCATAGAATTTAATACGAATATCTAATTAGAGAGTCACTCTTTAACAGTTCTTTAACACATATATTTAGTTTAAAAGTGGTAGCAATCGCATTGAAGGAGAATCATTCATGAGACGATTAACATGACGTTTTCACAACATATTGCTTTAAAATATAAACAGCACTGAGGTCACAGGTACCTTTAAATATACAGCTGTCAAATAAGAAATATTTTAGGTGGTTACTAAATTATTAAAAAAAAAAAAATAGTATCTGCTGACTTAGAACTATTACACCGTCTTAGCTTAGCCCTGTGCTAAGTGCTTAAGCTAAATGCAAGTAAGGACTTGTGTTACAGGTACTAGAAAACGGAAATGGGACCGAACTTTCAGTTTCGGTTCCGGCCAATATCGACCAAAGAACCTAGTTGCGGCCACCAGTTTCGATTTCGGCCGAAAATAGGCCGAACCTTTCAGCTCACCGAAACTCCGTCTCTTCGAACCATCTTCGTAGCTATTTTTAGTGGTAGCCATTCGTGGCGACGTGTCATTGTGTTCCACAAGTAATAGATTTGGTAAATGTCGTTGTGGCACAACACGGCTTACCATTTAATATTTTACTTGTATTTGAGAGTAAAAAATACACCTTTGCAATTTTAAATACGGTTCAAATGATCTTATTCTTTCTAGAGAATAGGAATTTGTGTTCTTTTAATAGCGAACTCAACTCGGTCTTTTAAAGCAAAATGATTCAAGTATGTTACTTATCAGTAAAATAAAACCCCACAAGAACAGCTCGAATTCAGATGTCTGTGTTACAGCCAGTTGCTAAGCCTTTTATACACCAACTGAAGTTAGTTTGAAAATTAAAAACCTTTTATTCACTGTTTTCAGAATTTGAACTAGCGTAGAACTCAAACATGTTCATGGAAAGCTTTATTCACAGTGTTGGTTATGAGCTGAAACACTTAAAATTTTCGCGTTCACTGCATATGTTCACGTGATCTCAAATTAGCTTTAAATTAAAGGGAATATGTTAGGCATATTCACTTTAATTTAAAGCTAATTTGAGATTAATTAATGAGTCTATTATGGGAGTTATTTAATATGTTTGTTTGATATCGAGACTGTTTTCAATGACGTATTTTTTGTAACGAAACACATTTTAAGTTAAAAATCAAAATAAGAATGTACCTACATAAATGGTTCCTATACATGTTCTATGGACTAAACGATTCCGGACTATTACTAATATTCTTACGGTGTAGATATGAAATTCTATCAAATCTCAACTTGGTACATACACACAGGACCAGTGATTAGTTTTTCAAGACCCACTACACAGACTAAAACCGCTCGTCTTTCGCAGCTTACGGAAAGAAACGAGTAAACGGAGCATATTTGGTGATTACTCTTTTCTCTACTTCACATCATATGATCGAGAGGTATGTCCCTGGTCATGCCGGCCGGTAATGCAGCATTATAGGAAGAGGTAGTACCATGCTGCATAAGAGGAGGCAGTGCCATGCATGGTGCATTTCTGCGCCGATCTCATCCCGGGATGTGATGGTATATAGCGAGCGACACAGCATACTCTGGTTCCATAGTCATAGAAACGATACAAAATCATAAAAATTAAACACTTCCAATGTAATATTTATGTATTGATGGCAGTTTCAAAAACATGAATTCATCACATAGTATCGGAGCAATATATACAATTACAAAATAGCAGTTTTAATCAACTTAAGCCCGGAAATAGAGGCAATTTAGGTTCAAAATTATATAAACTAAACTTGTGTTATTTTGTCTTTTATAGTTAAAAGGAGTCGATTTAAACTGCTATTTTGTTATTGTGTATGTGATTCTGATATTTTGTGCTATATACATGTTTTTGATAAGGATGTAAAAATATTTTGTCATGTATATATAAATATGACATTGGAAGTGTTTGCTTTGTATTGATTTTGTATTGTTTCTATTGCTGTGAAATCAGTGTACACCTAGTTTTGGTACAGACAGATGATTAGATAGATATACATATTCTTTAATAGGAAATGATGAGATATTTTTTAAAAATTGGACCACTGTTTACATATTATTGCTCGTGGCTGTACAATGTAGTACGCTTGAGAACGCCAGGTTGGTACGTAATCGTGTGTCCAGTATTTCCTTAAATGAATGCCTGTATAATTAAATGTAATTCCTAGAGAAAGAAGTAAGAACATAATTGTAATATAAAATTCTACCCGACCCTAGCCTAAATTAACATTAAACTTTAATTAATCACAACTATGTAACAGTAGCACTCACCTCAATATTATATGATAAAGTTCCCACCAAAAGTAGCTAGTAATCACTTATCCTCTCGTATGTATCGGTCGTCTTGGTGTTCATTCAGAGAGACCTATGTATAACTAGGGATAGGGGCTGATGATGATGATGCATTACAGGAAAAACGTGTCCGGTAACATAGTATCATTGCTTCACTTCGCGCCGTTCTAACGGATCTTTAAATTGATTGCCGAAATATAGAATATTTTGTATGTGACTGTGTCCTACGTTATATTTTTTCTCCGAAGTTGTCAAATTATATTTTCATTTCTGTTTATAACAAAAACAAATGAGGACAATCACATTATAATACATTGCTATATTTGTATCAAACTTTAATTCCATACATTGTGCAACAGATAAGCAATAAAATGATTTTGTTACTGCAGCATGTAAGCTAGTATGAAACTACAATACCAGCAGAGAAATAAGTTAACATAAATCTTAATTATAATACTGTGATTTTAAAAAATATATTCGAAATAACTAGCACTTTTATAAAACGAACTTGTATAAAGGTGACAATTGTCAAATGTGAGCAAACCGTTTAATTCACCTGAATTTATTGACCCAAAATATGTCTTATTTGCCAATGTTTGTTAGGCATCGATTGACGCGGTCACAACGCAATCACAGACACTAAGTACACGTCTGCCGTCAGGAATAATAGCTTCATTTACCAGTAATAGTCGCTACTTAATGATTTTATGTATAATAAAAAAAAATGGTTACATTTTTTTATGTAAATGTATATAACAATGTCTACCATTGTACTCAATTACTTATGAACGAAGTGACGTTAAATAAAATATATCTATGCCCGTAAGTGGATTGAAAAGGATAGTAATGATGACTTTAATAGTATAAATATTACACTCATAATTTAATTGACGAAAAAATATTGTATTTTTTTCTATTTCTACACGCTAACCTGCGAAAGTAATGGAAACATTTTTGTTGTATAGCTAATATGTTATAACATTTAGCTCCCGTCCGTCTACAATTTTACACACAATTTAATATTGCACTACTCAATTGCGGGTCTAGGGTACGTTGTGCTATAGAACATGACTGTTTTCATTATCATATCTTAAAATATCCCGTATTACCGTATCTTAAAATATCCCGTACTGTATTTAGACTACGCCCATCAGCTTGATGATCAAACTACAATTTGTCTTCTTACGCTTCTCTTTATCCTAACCTGCCAATGTCCTTCATTTTTCTTGCTTAAGTTCATATCCTACGGATGTTACAATTGTGGAAAGTTCGCAATTAATGATGGATGTTTGTTACTCTTTCACGTAAAAACTACAATAGATTATAAGGAACTTTATAATAATTTGGAAATAATAACTTATGTATGTAGTTTTGTCTGTCGGGTTATTAAAAAACAACAATTACACAAATTAATTCCCAGCAGAAGAAAATATCTATCTATATAACATTTATAGAAGAAAAATATAGGTGACGAAATTACTAGTGTTAATTATTTATTAAGAGGTAGTCGTTGCAGTGGAATTGGGCTGAGACCACCGAAAAGGTTCCTCTCGCTCACATGATTCCGTTGTAAAGTGACAGTTATGCCGTCGCGTTTCATGTAGTTTGTGAGTAACCGATGGCCGATTGATAGGAGGAAAGAAAGTGAACACGTCTGCATGTGGATGTATATGTACATCGGTCGTCCTCAACAGGTGCCAATTACTCCCCTATACTGTAAAAAATAACTGTTGTACGTATGCTTCAAATATTTTATTCACTACAAGATAATATTAAGCTCGTGTCTGCGTTCCATGGGTGTAGGGAGAGTTTCAACAAGGAATAAATATCGTCCATTTCAAAGGGGCTACCTTGTGTACACAATCATATCTTCAATCTTTTTGTAGGCAAAAGAATAAAGCTGTATATCCTTATCGGTCTTACACTGTCTTTGTTGTATCGTTTTATATACAATATAAAGCGACAGGTGATTATATAATATATGGAGATATTTTTTATGCTTTAGTGGGCAAATGAGACATCGGAGCCATTTGATTATATTCGCGACTTAGTTATTATATTCTCTTATGTATAATAAGACTACATATACATTCATTCCGCATTTCTGACATTTGGCAATGATATACAATATACACTTATCTTAATAAACTAGATAAATATAATATTTTCTTTACACTTTTAATACTTTCACTGGCTCAAATTCACGATATTGTCAATATGACCTACAATTGTGTAGGAGCCGCGTATTGATCGGGAGAGCTCCTGAATTCGGAATATCGCTTTGCAGTAGTAAAATATTTATTGCTGTTCGTGTTCCTAACTTGATTTGAACTTAACATTCACTTCATAAATATCTCACTTGTGTTTAGTAATTTTTTTCTATTTACATGTACAATTTAAATTATTAGCTATTATAGGCACAGCAAAATAAATAGAATTTTATAGTATATATATATATATAAATATAAATTTTTGATTATGCTTCGTAATCACCATTATTTTAACGGATACCAAACAAATATTGTATCTTAAATGGTACTGCCAGATTTTACACCAATTATTATTGATATTTACATTATTTTCAGAAGTTACATTTCTCATGCATAAATCTTCAGGGTCAAATTATGATCAACTAAAATAATTTTGAAACAAATTATATAAACGGCAAATCCGCAAAATACACAGTCCAATTTGAGGGGATAGTGCACCGAAAAGTCCCACCGCTTACCTATGGACGCCATAGTCAGATCAGATGACAATGGACTCAAATTTATCAGTATTAGCGGCAGTATCTAGCAACAATGTTGGTACTATTAAATTAGGGAAACATATATTCCCCAAACTCTATTCCAAACAAATAATTGCGATGTAGATACTTTTTCAAATGATACGACAATGTTATGCAGAAAGGTACGTTATGACTATTACATCAGTAATGTTACTGTAATAGATAATACGATATAAAAGTGACTGTAATATACAACAAATATCACGCTGGTTGCTTGACCTAATGAAGTCAACAATGAACACATTTCAGAGAAATGGGGTATTTCCTTATTTAAATATAAGGCCACCTTACACTTCAATGTAACATTATACTAATGTAATT
Source organism: Eumaeus atala (assembly GCA_017140195.1). Taxonomy (NCBI): domain Eukaryota; kingdom Metazoa; phylum Arthropoda; class Insecta; order Lepidoptera; family Lycaenidae; genus Eumaeus; species Eumaeus atala. The sequence goes on from JAFELO010002599.1 coordinate 31,328, forward strand.
CATTACCTCAATTTGTTACTACCATGAAGTAAAATAGTATTAATAAATTATCGGTACATATCGGCTTAGTGAAGAAATGGACTTAAAATTAAGGTAATACAGATTTAATTTATGTGGAGGATTTCTCTACTTATAAGTATCAAACAGAAACAGGCACATCTTGCGCATGACAATGGCATCTCTGCACATTGTCATAATTGTAAAACAGATTATAAAGGCGACGTCGCCGTATTATCATCAGATAATAGTGATGTTGATGATGACGATAATGTGTAATAATTTATTTTTTAAATCAATAAATGTAGTAGAATAATATTATGAATAAGACCGAAACGGTTATAGTTAAAACTATCGGTAGTCACCAAATGGCTCCGATAACTTGCGAGACCCCATAAATGTAATAATGATGAGATAATTCAAGTAAAACCTTATGTAATATCTATAGTAACATGATGTTATTGTTACAACGCTACATGTTTCATTTCGGTTTACAGCGGCTCTGAGCGAGTCGTGTAAGAAATCCTTTATGAGCGTTCTCGGTAGTTCATGTCGATAGTCCAAATGAATATTCATAACATTTTGTCACTTGAGTACACACGAAAATTATGGAGCCCATAATAAATGCTGTTACACTTTGCGTGTTATTAATGGCGTAACCATCTTTGATAATATGAAGGAAGTAATATACATCAAATTAAACAGCAAATGTCAAAATAAGTATTTTTGTGAAAAAGCTAAGTATTTCTACCGTTTTCGAAGGTAAAAGGTAAGAGTATCATTAACACTGCACCACAATCGCCTACTTTGTTTGCCTTATTTAATGTAAAGTGGTTCTATAAATTTTTACATCCGTTTACTAATTAAGAACCGGTCAAATGTGCGTTGGACCTTAACACAAGCTTGAAAACTTGAGTTTGATTGCGGGTGATTTTGTATGAAATGAACTATTCCAATATACATTGGATTTTTCTGAGTTTTCTTGAAATTTAAATTTTTTTCTACAAAGTGCATCATTTTGTACTAGTAATTATGTGTTAATAAATAAATATTATAATGGCGTATTCATTTGTCTCAAGGTAAATTTTATTGTTGCTATATATATGGTAGATATTAGTTTATTCGAAAATAAAACCACAGATTACCATTTATACTCAAAGTAAAATATACAAAACGAAAGAGAAAAAAGACATTTTATTCAGAACACATGAAGGTAATACATGGGTATTATATTATTCGTTCGATAACCTTCTATATTTTATTTTACGTCATTTAGATGTAGATGTATTACCTCCATTAAATATTTTAATCACATTATTCATTGATTTACAAAAGTATCAAGGTACACAGCGTCTCAAAATATGTGCATAATACGCCGTGTGTTCAGAAAACATCGAGAATTTTGTTTATTTTCAAAAACTATTTATTTATTGTGAATATCTATCCCCTTCAAAGTAATCCTGGAAAATTATGCACTTGTGCCAACGTTTTTCCAATTTTCGAAGAACTTCAAAAAATCTTTTAATTGTATCCTGTTTAGCTCCTCCTTCGATGCCATCTTTATCTCGTCAATCGTGGCGTAGCGTTGTCCTTTCATGGGCCTCTTCTGTTTCGGGAACAAGAAAAAGTTACAGGGGGCAGATCTGTGGAATACGGTGGCTACGGTATCATTAATGTATTGTGGCTATATGGCCAGAGGCCAAGAAATAGCGCACAAGCAGTGATCTGAGAGCAGACGACAGAAGTAATTTTTGCGGTCAGCAGTCTCACGCCCAAATTATCGATTAATCGAATAGGAGGAGTCGATATGCCCAGGTCCTCGGCAATTTCTCTAACGGTGATTCGACGATTGGCCAAAACCATTTCCTTCACTTCATCAATTTTTTTCGTCTGTAATGGAAGTACTGGGACGACCGGCACGCTCTTCGTCGTTCACATCTTCTCTGCATTCTGAAAAACGCTGTTTTTGAGCAAAGTAGCTTGTCTGTATACCATAGTTAGCATTCGAAATTTATCCGCGGACTTTATTTCGTTTCTCACACAGAATTTGATACAGGTTTAGTTTCATTTTTTTGAATATGTAAAAATCGAAGAAGAGCCAAAACACGTGCAAGCAAAGTAGCTATTAACAATTAACTGAACATTCTGAATGGCCGAACCAATAAGCATAATTGAGAGACATGTGTACCAACATAATGCAAGAAAAAAAGTCGAAATTCGAATACGTGACCCGCGAAAATTCAATATTCGCGGTATTTCTTGAACACACCTCGCTATTAAAATTATTATAAACGTATATTGTATAATTGTTTGCTATCAGATAATACGTTTAGACAAAAGAGGAAGAAGACAAAACTAATTTAATGAATTTAAGAAGAGAATATCGAAACAATTTATCATATTTAGATGCAAACTACTTGAGGTCCCCCATAAATCAACCTAATAATACAAAATTCTTAGGTATTCATATTGCCCTAACGTGGGAAACTCATGCCGATAGTAAATGACTAAAATTACGTAGATATTCATATGCTCTGTATAGTTCTTTCGTCACCGCTACATTACGCTATGAAATTATCTTCTGGGGAAACTCGACCCATAAAGCTAGGTTTTTTTTATTACCAGAAAAGATGTTCACATGTACCAGTCATTTCATATTATGTGTGGCTCACATAACATGAAATGACTGACATATGTAAACTACTTCTTGGAAGCTCAAGAATATTGACACTCCTTTGTCTCCGTATTTATAAGTGGTCTTATTTATAAAAACAAAAAAAATATATTCAGTATTTCAGATAGGACAAGAAGCAGAAATAAAATTTGTATTACCCAACAATCTACAGCACAATTTAAGTAAAGTATATTTGTTATGGCACCCAGAATTTATTACAAAACACCAAATGAGCATAACAGGCAGGGCAATATCAATTTCTCAATTAGAATCGAAATTATCGCATTATTTAAAAAAAAAATTTAAATAAATGAGCTTCAGATAAATTATGAGACCATAATAACTTGAAATAGATTTTTCTTCAGTATTAATACATAAAAACTTCAGTATTAATAGCTAACAAAATTAAATTATTGAAGTAACTATTAGTTTCATGTATTGTTGATTAATTACATAATTTTGTTGTGGTAATCATTTAAATAGATATTTCAATCATTTATACATTAAACTTATAAACTGTAGTGAATGGAAATTTGGAACTTACTGGAATATTTTTTACATACTTAGCTAAAAGAAAAGCCTACTCACAACTTTTTACACATAACTGCATTTATATCTGTTTTGTCCTTTTTTTGTTGACGTGGGGAAACCCATTTACGCGCCTTCGCCGGCCCTAGATGGGGTTCAGTGGTGTGTGGGACTCGCAGCACATGATAATGCCGAATACCCACAAAAACCACTGCGAGTGCCATCAGTGCCGCCCTTGGTGATGTGCCCCGGATCAACAATGATCAGGGCACCTCGACGGCTAGTCAGCCCCCTACGCCAACTCCACCTCCACTGATGGGGTTGCACAGCACTACAGGACAACCCCACCGACTTTGGGACAGTGTAATGGGGTAATGGGGGGGCTCTTAGGTCTCCTCTTCTTATAAGAGGGATACCGAGAGCGATTCCTCCTCCTGATCTTTAAGCCACCTCTTCTTATAAGTGCAAAGATCCCCCTCGGTGCAATTGACTTCGCCTGGGTTCACCCCAAGCTACTAAGCCCCACCGCCACGTCAAAGCTTGAACCATGGTGGGGATATCCATTTTGTCCTAGTTAAGTCTATTCGATGAATTTGTAATTTAATGTATTTAAGTTGTTAACAAGTTACAATAGTGTGTAGTTGAGAAACACTTCCTGCTGCAAGAAAAGCGTTTAGTTCATAGTCGTGTCCACAACAGTGTTAATATGTATTGACCTTATGTACAAAACTTGGATTCCATTAAGGCAAAATAAGGCAAAAATGAAATCGGAGCCTTTTTATCAACATCCATATAATTACTATGCCGATGAGTTGCGCTCCACCCTTCCCCCCCCCTATGGGCCACCGGCTTCTTACAAACTGCACGGAACGTGATACTTAAGATGTTACATTATGGCGGTATTATGTGAGTGAGAGATACCCCTCATGTCGTGCCGACCCAACTCCGTAGTAACTCATAGGAGGATGTAGTGTCATACACTATGCATGGCACGACCTCTTCCTATATTTATATATATTTACGTTACAGGTTTTAGCGGCAACAAAAATGTTTCAACTCTCTAGACTATCCGTCTGTCAACGGGCTGCATTCCATGGACCGTGATATACGGCCTGATCACAGACGGATAGTCTCAGTAATAGGATTCCATTTTTTACCCTATGGGTACTGAACCCTAAAACATGGTTACTTTATTTATGGCGCTGATTGACAGCTCTGGAGCAATTGCACGGCCACTTAGAATTAGACTTACCACCTCTCGGGACTACCTCTTATAAAAGTTAGAAGTATTTATGTATTTATGAGCCTGATATTTTCACTGCTGATTTTTAGTCTGTTTGTGTCAATGCAGAAATTAATTTCTCAATATTGAAATATAAAATAAATAAAAGAAATTTTATCGTGTGCCAACGATAAAATTTCTTATCTAGGCTTTTAGTTAATACGACACAACAACCAAGGATATTGATTGTAACGAATTAACTAGTGGTAATTATTTTGTGTAGTTTTTTTTTAATTACCGAACAAATGATATTAAGCCAAAGACATGAAACACCAGATCATTTCCATGGAAGTGCTATGCAACTGATTTCAGTTGATTGCCGTCTTTAGAAAATCATTCGTTTACACATTCAGATAACGAACAAACTTTGCAATGAAACAAAAATTGCAGTGAAGTAAGTTGTACAATTAGGTAGGTAGGAGATTGGTGTGGATATATCTGTTACACCTGGTATTCGTTGATATTGAATACGCTAGACACAACACAATAGCTGAACACCTCTATTGTTTTTTTTTGGATCGGCTCAGTCTGCAAGCAACAGCAGTGCGTGACGAACCACTCTGAAGAGAAGTTTTTGAAGTTTCGGTGCAGAT
>JAFELO010002602.1:0-11399 GCA_017140195.1 Eumaeus atala
GGCCCCGCTGCATGCGCGACCACCTGACGGGAGACCGTATCCGCGTGAACTCGTAGATTGTATGGATAAGGCGATAAATGTTTACTTACTGTTAGGTGGAATTCGTTAATGTGTAAAACGTAATAGACGGATGTGACCGCGTCCATTTCATTGACAAGTACTTACATATAGAGTTTATTTAAACTATTTTACTGTATGTGTACTGTCACATCATTACTGTTTTACATCTAGTAGCATCAGTTACTTAAAGATGAAATAATAGGCCTATACCTATGTTATACATCTAGTAGCATCAGTTATTTAAAGATGAAATAATAGGCCTATACCTATGTTATACATCTAGTAGCATCAGTTATTTAAAAATTAAATAATGGGCCTATACCTATGTTATACATCTAGTAGCATCAGTTATTTAAAGATGAAATAATAGGCCTATACCTATGTTATACATCTAGTAGCATCAGTTATTTAGAGATGAAATAATAGGCCTATACCTATGTTATACATCTAGTAGCATCAGTTATTTAAAAATTAAATAATAGGCCTATACCTATGTCATACATCTAGTAGCATCAGTTATTTAAAGATGAAATAATAGGCTTATACCTATGTTATACATCTAGTAGCATCAGTTATTTAAAGATGAAGTAATAGGCCTATGCCTATGTTATACATCTAGTAGCATCAGATATTTAAAGATGAAATAATAGGCCTATACTCATGTTATTGGAATTTTAATAACAGCATTTTCAGATTTAATAATCTCTGGAGAGGCAAATCATTTGAAAATCGAATGAACTTTACCCGTGTTATTTTAAAGTTTTAGCATGTAATGTTTTGCGCGTAATGAATAAATTGAAAATTCGTTTTTCTAATGTGAGTACATGGTTCAGGACATAAAGACGGCCAACGGGCAGCATATTCGTAAGAAGGCCGAAGAAGAGGTAGTGCCACGCTGCATGGGAGGAGGTAGAGTGCCATGCGTACTGCTTGATACTACATCCTCCTATGCAACGGAATAGGGCCGGCGCGACCGGGGGGGTACCTCTCACTTCGTGCGGTTTGTATCCGGTGGTCCATTGGGGGCTGGAAGAGGGCACCGAATCAGCATGGGAATTACGTGGATGTTCACGGGCGTCGGTAATCGTAAAACGGCTTCGATTTCTCCTTTGTTCCCCAAGCCTATTAAAAGAAGTCCATCATTCGTTTAATCGTTGTAAACCTAGAAGTTTCGAAATGAAGAATGTATCTCGTGCATCTGATGTATAGCCGGTAAACACTGTCGATAACGAGGAATGGAATGCGGTAACGGAATGACTGCAACTCAATCTTAGTCTCAGCTTACGGCGGGCTCTGACGATAATGCCATAACAACATTGAAGAACTTGTGTAAAATTACACGATTACAAGAATAACAAACAATGCACTGAAACGTTGAAACTATACTAAATTGAACACTGCTGTTAGTTCAATACATATTTTTTCGACATTCTTTACATCATACAATGGTCTGCCACAAAAGCCCCGGATTTTCAGAAAGCATTCCCTTGAAAGGGCACACTGAGAGGGGAGACTTTTTTGAATGTGCGGAACATAGTGACACTATATTAAAGTGTAAAGCAGGCATTCGTTATTTCACACTTAATTAAACTTAAATTGCTGATATTAATTTACGGCAACCTGTTAAATTGATAACTAACGGGGACTTTAATAATGAGCGTAACAGTCCTTTGTATTTATATATTGTAAGATACATAAAGACTTATAATTTAGTTAAATGACAAATTCTACTATTTATTACAGAGGTATATGTGCAAGAGATGTAAGAGTCGTAAGCGTCATAAAGCGTTACATTGGTATTACGCTCAACAGGTTACTGTTTCACATTATGTTCATATTCTTCTTCTTTCTTATTTTTTTCAAACCACGTGCTTTCATTAAAGATTTAACTTTAATAATAACATTATATGTGAGTGAGAGGCGTTTTAAATGCATAGAACATTCTATCCGTATTTCCGTTTATCCATATAAATCCGTGATTTCATAATATGAATATAACACAAACGCCCGCTCCGAACATCTCCGTGTAATGGTATCTGGTGCCGAATGTAAAGCAGATTATACGAAGGTGCCCAGAATATACTTACGGCATCTTTTTGGAATTACCGTTGAACTGGTAATAATCCAAATGTTTTTATTTTATATCCTTTAGAAGCTCAAATTTAATTGAGAGACATTTACAGAAGTATACAATGCGAATCATGATGTAGACGAAGTTCAAAACATAGATGTACCTCATGATCAGCCGGACGACGTCCATCCGCGAGCAATATATGCTACCCATTGCCATCTCAGCTTGCTGATTTTCGGTTACTGGGGTTCTCTTGCGGATTTCCGAATTTCGGGCCATATTTTGCAGAGACATACCAAGCATAAATTTATCCATGACGCGCTGAGTGGCTCTAAGCTTGTGTAAGAGGCCCACATTCATGGGCCAAGTCTCGGTTCCATATGTTACCACTGTACCACACACTGCTTCATTGATATTTTGGAAAAAAAATTAAAAGATCTTAAGCTTCCCGAAGGCTGCTCATCCAAGTTTGATTCCGAGATCGACCTCTTTCTTGAAGTTGGATTTACCTAATTGAACAATTTGTCCCAGGTACGTGTACTGATCAACTACTTCAAGAACTGGTATAGATGTCACGTAAACATTAGATATGAATTACGTCTTATCTTAGTTCATTCTAAGACCAAACCGCCAGGAAACTGTACCGAGATCTCCGAGGGAAGACTTGAGCAACATACTCAAGTCTTCCCGCGATACTAACCGGACCACGATATCGTCGGCGAATTGAAGGTGAATGATTTATTCACCATTGATGCTTGAGCCTTTTCCAGTTCAGAAGCTTGAAGACATCTTCCAGTGCAGCAGTGAACAGTTTCGGAGAAATTGCACCAGTCTGTCTCACACCTTCCTGCAGGTGATTTGGCTTTGAGCTCTGATCCTATAATCTGTCACAAATTATGGCTTTCTTGTACAAATACTTTAACACTTCAATGTATCGATAGTCGATGTGTCACCGCTGCAATGTCTGGAGCATCGCCCACTTTTAAACCGAATCGGATGCTTTCTTTTAGTCCACAAACACTTTACACAAAGGCCGATTATACTGGATTATATAAGGGGATGCGGTCTCTGGTACCAGGCGTAAGCTGAAGATTGGGGAAATAGTGTCATTGGCGGCTATCGAAAGGCGTTGAAAAGGCGGATTCTTTTTGTTTGAATTTTTCTGATGCGAAGTCGGGTTGCCGAGATATTCGTGTTTTTGTTAGGTTAGGCTCTCATACTAGAAAAATAAGTAAGTCATCGATATAGACTTGTCCTGGTTTGACCGTGCGGTCCCGGAACAGGGGTGTATAGGTAGGACTTGCTTGTGGCGTCTTTTTTGTTTTCGTTGTTGTTTTCGTGTTGTTCTGCGTCTCCTGGTGGTGGTTTTGTTTGTGTCGGACGTGTATTTGGTGAAACTTTGGCGGGAACTGTGTCTGGTTTACTTGTCTGTTTGGGTATGTTTTTGTCGCTGTTTGCGTCTTTTGTGGCGCGAACATGTCGGAGGGGATGAGTTTCAGGGGGAGGGACGGGTTCGTCCAGAGGAAGTGGCGAGGTTCGCAAAGGTGTGTTCGGGGGAGACATCGAAATGTTGGAGGACTTTTCGTCCTTGGCATCTTTGTCCGAGACGGAGCTGGGGCGCAAGCGCCTTTATACTGAGGGTTCGAATCAGGAGTCTGGTTCCGATACAGGGAACATTGGGACGAGGACTAGGTGTGTGGACAAACAGGGTAAGGCACACACGTTGACTGGTGCCAGGGCGGCTCTAAGGGAGAGAATCTCGAGTGAACGAGAGGAGGAGTTTGAGGGTGCCCTGCGTAAAAGGGCATTCCTCAAATCGGTGTTCCGGTGGTGCTAGAGGATGTAGAGCGGTGTGCGGCCGGCGACGTTATGGTGGCAGCGGAGGCGAATTTAGACCTCATTTTGGAGCTGACGGGAAAGTCGGTTAATTTGAAGGGTGGCTACGCATCAAAGATACGGCGGGCGGCGGGGTCCATCAGGGACATGTTAGAGTCCCTAGTGGTACGAACGGAGGATGACGAGGTCAAACACCTCACGGCGGACAACGCTCGTCTTCAGAGGGAGTTGGGAAACCTCAGGGAGGAGGTTCGTGTCTATAGACGCGAATTTGAGGAAGGCAAGAAAAAGTTGGCTGAGGGCACCGGAGTTTCCAACATGGCCGACTTGATGAAGGAGGTTGTCCAAATGGTGGGCAACATCGCAGATGCTCGCTTCTCGGGCTTAGAGATGCGGCTCCCTCCTGCCCCACCATGTCGACCACCTCTGGCTGGTGACAATAAGCCACTGGCTCGAGAGGTGAGGGCCGCAATTGCAGCTAAGCCTACGGGAGTAATCCTGAGGAGCAAGTTGCAATTGAGAAGGAGCTGCTGGAGTTTCCAGCACTACCCCAACCACAGAAGGGGAAGGGAAAGGGGAAGAAAAAAGGGCAGGGCGATTGGACAGCATTCGGTCCTTCAACCTCCAGGGCTGCGGCCCCAGGTGTTGGTGAAGGGCAGGAGGATCACAATCCTACGGAAGAAGGCAGCAAGTGGATGGTCCGCCGCAAGGCGGGGAAGAAACAGGCCTCTGCGTCGCAGGCTAAGAAGCAAGAGGCGGGAAAGCCGAAGCTGACGCTTCCCCGCTCCTCGGCTATCATTCTCAAATTAGGGCCGGAGGCAGCGGATAAGGGAATGTCATACGCTTCAGCGCTTCTCAAGGCAGAAAAGGAGGTGGACCTGACGGAGCTAGGCATAGGTCCGCTTCGGATACGCCACTCGGCTACCGGAGCGCGGCTTATCGAATTGCCTGGCTCCACGATCGGCGGAAAAACCAATATACTCGCTTTATATTGGCTTTTACATTACAAGGCGGACATTAGGCTCGCGGGCCTAAGCGACGCAGTCACCGCGGAAAGGTTGGCGACCGCGGTGGCCAAGGAGGGGGGCTGTAACCCGGGCAGGGTCCTCGTGCGGAATCTGCATACGGGGCAATTTGGCTCGGGCATAGCCCTCAATATGGGCTAAGAATGGCGATGACAGCTAAGAAGTTGCTGCAAGCTGGGAGGTGGAGTCGGGTAGGTGTACACCTCCTGCATTCGCGTCCCAGGCACTGTTACCGGTGCCTGGGCATGGGGCAAGTGTCTAGCATGTGCCCCGATGACACTGACGTCGTGGAGACTGTCATAGAGTAGCCGAACGGTCTCCGAGGAGGTGAAGCCTGGCCTTTTCGCCGAGGCGAACCTGTCGCTGGAGGGATCCTGTTGCCTGCAAATCCAGGACCCTCCACTAATAGCGGCTGAAGGCTCCCCTAGGGGTTTAGTTGTTATTGCTACTCAATGGCCGAGTCCAACATAGGTCTGGGGGTCTACCCGGGCTCCCGGATATCATGCGTAAATGTATTCCCCTTCGTAACCAAGAAAAAAAAGGGGATGTGATCTACGAGACTTAAGTCCGGAAGCTGGCTTGTTCGGAAGGTTGTAACCTGTGAAACCTGTGCGTTAACCCTCGATATCCGTTCGTGATAAGCCTTGAAAACAAATTGTAAACGTGGCTCGTGGTAGAAGTATCTGTTTATTTAACATTATTCTTGAGTTACAAGCAGATAAAATAATAATAATACTAATAATAGTAATCAGTAGCTTATCACGCGGCGTTAGTCTAGTCCTGTGCTAAAAACCTTAAGAAGTTGTGTTGCGTGTACTACAATAAATAAATAAAATAAAATAAAAAGCCTGTTATTTCTTGCAAGTTTTTATATTAATTACTTGCGCTGGTTAGTTTAACATAAATTACTTAAAGCTAGTGTTAGATTTGATATTTCTACTTCCTATCTTTAACCAAAAACCCCGTCTTCACAGGCGAAGGTCTCCTCCAAATATTTAACCACTTATCCCTGTCTTGGGCTACTTCTATCCGGTCTATTCCGGCAATCCTTATAATTTCGTCTTGTCATCTTGTGATAGGTCTTCCTTTACCTCTTTTTCCGAGAAGTCCATTCCATGTCGTCACTACTCCAGTCCAACGACTAACATGAAGTCGTGCTAAATGACCGGCCCACTTCCATTTTACCTTTTTCGAAAATTGTAGAGCATCTGTCGATTTAGTTATTTTTTTTATTTTTTGTATGTCTTATTTTTTCCATTTTTTTTCTAAGACTAAGCATGCTCCTCTCCGTACCTCGTTGGCAAGATCTTATTTTGTCTTCTATGACTTTCATAAATTTCATAGATTTAAAAGTAGTAGGCACGAGTTCATGATTTTGGTTTTCAGGTACGTTGGCAGAGTGCTCTTGAATGTTTCTCTCAATTTCCAATATCTGTTGCAGGTGCATTGTGTTCTTCTTTTGATTTTCTTCTCATTGCTTTTCTTATTAAAACTTATTTGTTTTCCCAGTTAACAGCAGGATTATTGGTCGCTCTATACTTTTTGTCAACACTAGGGTTTTTGGTATGTTCATTTCGAGACCCACTTTTAGGCTTGCAATGTGTAGAGATCCTATCATTTGTAGGAATTGGGAGCAGGTTCCAGCCAATAAAACAAGATCGTCTGCAAGGCGGAGATGGCTGAGATATTTACCTTTTGTGTTTATACATCATATATTCCAGTCTAGTTGCCTAAAGATGAATTCCAGTACAGCCATGAATAGGATTGGGGATAAGGGATCTCCCTGTTTCACGCCTCCTTTGATGGGAAAACATGGGCCTTTGGTTTCCAGCATAACTTTATCTGTGCTATTTTTGTATAGACTTCTAGTGACTTCTAAGTACTGTTGTTCTACACCTTGGTTTCTTAACGCTTCCCAAATTTCCCAATAGACACCGTATAGATAGCTTTCTGGTAGTCAATATAGATAATTCTAGAGTGTGGATATGGTCGATTGTTGAAAATCCTCTTCTAAAACCTGCCTGTTCCATTTGCTGATTTGGTTCAAATGTTTTGCTTATCCTTTTATTGATAATTGACGAGAATAGTTTGTACTCTGATTGAAGTGAAATACCATTCATAGATTAATGACAAAATCTTAGAAACTTTAACTACTCCAACTTAAAATTTGGCAAGTGTTTTTGGGTACAGACAATTAATAAACTACTAATAAACTCCTTCTTTATTGGACGGCGTTGCTGGAATTTTGATTTGGATTTACGTCGCCTGGGTCGTGTGAAAGATTTTCCATTCCCATTCAAGTATCTCTCTTTCACAATTGGTAATTATGCCGTGCGGTTTGTACGTTTTTTGAGTAGCAGATGGTTTATTAGGGAGGATGGGGTGTAGAAGAGCAACACATTTGCATGTGTACATGTTGATAGGCATCGGTCGACACCCAGTAGATCTGATTACTTGTTTGACCTCATAAAAGATAATTATTGAATTACCTCAGATGGTAATTATTAATATACAGCCTCGAATATTTTAAATACGCTTAAAATTCGTAAGTCTTGAAAAAAACAGTATTTGTTACATTTTGTGAATTAAAAAGTGACTCAAATAACATTTATCGTAGTTAATAAACGTCCGATGCAGCCCATCTTTCACACGACTCAGGCGACGTAAATCCAAATCAAAATTCCAGCAACGCCGTCCAATAAAGAAGAAGTTTAACGCTCATAATAATGCATCAAACTGAAATTCGTAAGATTATTGTAATTCTTAACCAACAGACGGTCATATAATGAAGCGTTACTGGATTTATTAGTAGTTTTGTTTAATTTTCTGCACCCAAAAACACCTGCCAAATTTTAAGTTGGAGTAGTTATAGTTTCCAAGATTTTGTGATTAATCTATGAATGGTATTTCACTTCAATCAGAGTACAAACTTTTCTCGTCAAGTATCAATAAAAGGATAAGCAAAATGTTAGAACCAAATCAGCCAATGGAACAGGCAGGTTTTAGAAGAGGTTTTTCAACAATCGACCATATCCACACTCTAGAATTAATTATTGAAACATACTGAGAGAAACGGAGACCATTTTATATTGCAAATATTGACTACCAGAAAGCTTTCTATACGGTGTCTATTGGGGAATTTGGAAAGCGTTAAGAAACCAAGGTGTAGAACAACAGTACCTAGAAGTCACTAGAAGTCTATACAAAAACAGCACAGGTAAAGTTATGCCGGAAACCAAAGGCCCATGTTTTCCCATCAAAGGAGGCGTGAAACAGGGAGATCCCTTATCCCCAATCCTATTCATGGCTGTACTGGAATTCATCTTTGGGCAACTAGACTGGAATATATGTGGTATAAACACTAAAGGTAAATATCTCAGCCATCTCCGCCTTGCAGACGATCTTGTTTTATTGGCTGAAACCTGCTCCCAACTCCAACAAATGATAGGATCTCTACAAAATGCAAGCCTAAAAGTGGATCTCGAAATAAATGAACATACCAAAAACCCTGGTGATGACAAAAAGTACAGAGCGACCAATAATCCTGCTGTTAACTGGGAAAACAAATAAGTTTTAATAAGAAAAGCAATGAGAAGAAAATCGTGGGAATTATACATATATATATATATATATATATATATATATATATATAGATTTTGACATATTCATTCATATCGGTGATTCTGTCTCATTCCACAAGAAAATCTGAAGAAACGCTATAAAATCCGTTAAAGAGACACAACAATGAATAACATTCACGTAAATATACGAAAGCAATTACAGAGTATTTACTCGTGCGAATTAAGAACTAAAGTGTCGTGGCGGGCTTCAAATGTTATATTGGCTTACGTCTCACTCAATGTGTCAACATTTCATAAAGCTTTCTGAAAGTATTAAGAAACTAAATGTAAGACTGATTCTAATCAGTGTTACATTAAATACTCGTAAAATCCTTTATGGGTAAACACTTAGTTCCAGGAGTTATATTAGAACTTCTATTAGACCACTAAATGTTGAGAGGTGATAATGGAAATATGGTACTCGCATATTGCTGATAGAAAGGAATAAAGAGATCGGTTTTGCATGTCCAAGCGCTCTTCTGTATCGGAGAGTCAAGGTGAAACTCAGTGCATGGAGCGAGCACAGGCTGAGACGGCCTTTCTTCCTGTTGCCATGGAGCTTCTGCCTCTAGCCCTTAACTAAGAACAGATTACATGGAAGGAATAATAGCTCAGATACACCAACTTGCAGTAATTTCTGGAGCGAAATGCTCTAAAAAATTGACGACCGATTAATGCAGTGGCAACATAAGCGGATGTGTCAGGCGCGTTACGCCAGAGGTCGTGGGCTCGATTCCCGCCTAGGTCATAGATGTTTATATGTATATAAGTATTTATTTATTAAAATCTTAAATAAGTATTTAAAATTTCTTAAATTTATAAACCATATTGAATTTACTTCTGACCTGTAGTAAGATACTATGGCGCTTAGCATAGTGCGATAAGTCCATGACGTACGCGTATCATTATTATTTATTATTTTGCGGATCTAATATTGTATTCCATATATTTTTTTATGTTATATATGGCATATATAATAATATATTCCTTGTTATATAAAAATGTTGTGTCCAGAATTAAGCAAGCAGTGTACTAATCCCTGGTACGCAGCGCCCTCGGCAGCGCCAACTCCATCCTGAAAATGATAGCGAGCCGGCTGGATTGACCGTACCGTCAGTAACTGCTGCCTTTTCCACGTACTACTCCACCAAACTCTAGCCATTAGAATTCACGTGTTTATATTTGTCTATTGTATGTGTAACATTACTTAGCTACGAACATAGTTATTGAGTATCAAAACGACAATTATAATACAACTTGGTCGATACATGAGTGAATTTCGATTAGAGTAGCTGGATTCATATGGCAATTTTTAAGAACACCGATATTTAATTATACAACTTTTAATGCACATTTTAAGGTCATCTTATTACTAAGCATTAAAAATGATAAGAAATATTATTTTCCCTTATGTAAATCTGTTGTTAAGGACATATTAAGTAAAATTGCTAGGCGAAGCCCTCCTCAAACAAAGGCTAAGCGCGGTCGAGCGGTAAGTCCGACACGGCCCCTTAAACAGTTTTACACATGTAACAGGGTCTTTGCGACCCTTCAAACTAATTCTATCCCAGATGTTTTGATGTTAATTATTGATATATTCATCGGTGTAGCTACACGTTTCCGAGGCATGTTGCTGTTACCACACACAGGCATTGCACTAGAGCTAAATGTGGTCGTTATAACAATGACGGACAGAGCTGAGGTCACACACAATAATATTGACGAGACTTATAAAAAACAAACGGACTGGCAGTAAAACTTTTATGAGCTGAGGCGATGTTTATGAGAAGCTCGTGACGCACGGCGTCAGCTCAGCAGAAAATATTCTTCGAAATCATTCTGGCCGCATTTTCTTGTACGTCTTGGAGTATTTCTGATGACGCCATCAGTAAAATGTTTTATGACATGTATGACATGCTCAAAGTAGGATTTAGGTTCGATGCCCCACTAGGCCCCTTCTGATAGTCTGTCAGTGGTCTTTTTGAATACGTAAGCCTTAACTTTTGATTGCATTGTTTTCAAAATGTCATAATTCCCAAAACTTTGTCACCATAGGAATACTCACCTAAGGGACACACTTCATCCAAGACATTTTTTTTGGAGAGGGCGGAAGGCATCTGAGGAGCCTCAGAGTTCTGAGGCATAAAACCAACATTCTACTAAGAACAACAACAGTACGTTAATTTTTAAGACAAGCTAGAAGCATTCTAATGAATTGACGTAGCGCCATGTTTCATTGCAGCTGATTTGGGCAAGCAGGACCGGGAACTCTCACTTGTGTTGTAAAATGATATCTGCGCAAAGTAACAGCTTAGGTATCGTGTTTCGTGCGGATTGTGAATTGCCGGTGGTCAATAGTTGGGGAGCACATTTTGTTGTTTATTCTATTATACGTTACTTATAATTCGATAAGAAATGGAAGGTGCCTTTATAAAAACCGGAACAGCCAATATCTTGACATGTAAAAGTGTGTATCATTGCTTAATTTAGAATATTGGCAAAGCTTATATCGACTTAGTTAGACCGCGTTAGTTATACATTGACATCCCTGACGCTCCCACGGACAGACCGACGACAGCTGAAAGATGAATGGCAAAATTTTAGCACAATTGTTTATGTAAGTAAATAATTCTCGTCTTTTTACATGCTATCCTTGTACTCTTTTAAAGGTAAGTAAAGTTGTTGTTTTTGGGAATTAATTTGATAAATAAAATAAAAATAGCCTTTATTTCTATTAAGTTAATTAATTAATTATGTAATACTTTCATAGTTGAATATTTCAACTTC
>JAFELO010002621.1:0-29756 GCA_017140195.1 Eumaeus atala
ATGATGGAGAGCTAAGTCATCCATAGCCGCCGCGCGGCCAGGCAATTCCTTAGTTTTAGATGTGGATGTTGACACCTCTACTAACAGTTGTGATAACAATGTTTCAACTCGAAGAGCAAATTGGCTTACACTGTCTAATGCCCCTTGTTTACTCTCCTGTAATTCTGTGAGTAAGTGGGCATAGTGTTTGCGGTTACTGAATTGGTTCTTTAGAAAGTCTTTTAACTGGTCCCAGCTCGGGAATTCTTTGATTGAGCTGGCTACTTCCGCTTTACCGCTCAGTTGACTAATTATGTATTTAAATAGAATAGGTTTCTGTATTATTATTGTATTGTTATTACAATTAACTAAAAATGAATTAAGGGTATCCCTACTTCCATCGAAGGGTTTAATAAATTTAAACAATGTGTTAAGGTCCATTTCGACCACTAAGGGCGACGACTTTGCCGCACGAGTAGGTGCAGGTGCAGGAACTTGAGTCGGTGGTTTAGAGTCATCCGACATTTGAATATCTAATTGTAATTTTTCTAATTTCGACATCGATATAGAATAAAATATTAAAATTAAAACAATGTGTTGTACAACCCTGATTTATAACAATGACTAGGGACTCACAGTACGCAGATAAGCACGGCGATGACTCTTCGCATGCCGGTTTCGAGTTTCTCAGGACACGATGTGAAGGTTGCTGCCTATTTTTTATGATGGATGCGGTAGCTGGCTTCGAGTAGCAACCAGCTGGTTGTAGAGTACTGTTCTGCTTTTAGTGGCAGATTGGTTGGTTGATGAATACCCTGGCAAGAGCCAAGCTGTCAGTAGCAGGATGGTGAAGATGAACTGGATAATGTCCACGTCGATAGTGTTATCTACGTTGTATGCTTAATGTTCATAGGTTTTGAATTTTCTCAATCGTCGAGTCTTCACTACACCTTTTCTTCTTCTTCTTTCTTTAAGTTCACGGATTTTCACAGTTTTGGTAAAATGTGCATGGTCTATAGCAGTTTTTCCGCGGCACTGGGGATTTTCCGATCCCACCGCTGCCACCAAATGTTGGATGGATTTAATGGAAAGTCTCTTTAAAAAATAAATTTTATTACTGCTAGGAACAAATAGTAAAATATTATAATTAACTTATTACAAATGGATATAGAAATTGTACGCGACCGTCAGGTCGGATGTATGGATAGAGACTGAGCTGCCGGGATAAGAGTAATGCTCAGGTTCCGAGAGTGTAATGCTGATGGGCCATAATCAGGCGTATTCAGCATTAAAGCCTCCGACCTCTGGACATAACAGAGCGCTGCCGTATCTCTGTACGCCCTACCGCTCGGCGACACCTCGTCCCTGCGATACACGGCATATTTCGCCATCTTATGGTCATGTCCATGCCCAGCCATGTCTCTGCCAACAGTATGACGTGAATATCGTACTCCTGGGCGAGCTGTCTGAGGTCCTGAACCTGAACCGCCGGGGTTCCGGTAAATGATTCGCAATTGCTTACGATCCATCACCGGTCCCTTTTGGCTGGACGTGTGCGGTGTCGAGGTCGTCTGAGCTGTGGCTGTGTGCGGCCATATCCTGGGGTCCCTGAGCAGACGAGTGAGCTCCTCCCTGATCACTTGCCTGAATTCCTTCCTGACGATCTCAGCGATTATATCTCTGAGCTCGCCAGTGCTGAACCAGGAGCGACTTTCCGGCAGGGCTGTGTCCATAGGCTCAACGGGGTCTCGGGGTGTTTGCTTGGTGGTGGGTACTGAGGGTGTTGCGTGTGGTGCTGTTCTGTGTATTGGTATAGGCCTTTGGGGTGGCTGGCTGCGGTGCGCCTGCTCCCTTGGCGGCCTGGTGGGTCGCGATCTCCGCGCTCGGGGGAGGTAGAGTCGGCGGTGCCTCTGGATGGTCAGCATGCTCCTGCGGGTGTTTCGGCTGCCACTTTCGAGGCCTGTTCCGCTTCCTCTTCTCGGGGGCGGGGGGAGGAGCGCGAGGTCTGGCTGTGTTCGCCGGTGCCGACAGCGTCGGTTCTGGTCGTCATTCGACCCCTCCGCCAATGACTCCGCAAGTGGGAACTAGGGGCCTGGCTTCCCAGCCTTCTCTTTCGGGGCCTGGTCCTGCTTAACCCCGGGTTTAGCGGGGATCAGCGGACTGAGGCCCCTGAGACTTGCCTCCCTGTTGTAGGTCCTGCACCTACGGTCGTTGGCGGTGTGAGGTCCGGCGCAGTTTGCACACGTCGGTGTGGCGCCCTTGGGCAGGGGACAGTCGCCAACCGCGTGATTCTGCCCACATCTGCCGATTTGCCGGTGGCAGTTCGTGGAGGAGTGACCGGAGTGTTGGCAGCGATGGCACTGGGACGGCCCTACGTGCCCCTTCCACCCCTCCACCACTACCCCCGGCAAGCAGAGCAACTCCTTGACCTCGTAGAGGCGTCGGAGCTCCCCGCCGTCCATGCGCTCGAGTTGGGCATGGTACAGGCAGCCGGCCCTGCCTCCCCTCGCCGGGATGTGGCGCACGAAACGCACAGGGAAGCCCAGGGCCGTGGGCTCCGCGGCGTTGCTGTCCGTGCTGTCGTCCCCACAGGCAGGCCTCTAATACCCACCTTGGTGGAGAGGTCCGCCGGTGGGTAGTAGCAGTGCCACTGCACCACCGCGTCTACCTTTGAGAGGTCCGTCAACAGCTTCTGGACCGCCCTGTACTCTTCCGGCGTCTGGGCGAGGGACCTAATTCCCCTTCCGAACGGTCTGGCGTTCGGCGCGTGCCCCAACTGAGCCTTAAGGGCTAAGATGTGGCGATGCCAGTCCGGAAGGTTCTGGACTATGATGGGTGGGTACTCCTTCGCTCTTCATGGCGGGTTTGTGGAGTTGGGGACTGATGACGATGATGACGATGGGTGTGTTTGTAATTTAGGGGGTGGGCGAGTTTTAACCGTACCTGCATGTGTACCCGACGCGACTGCGGGCTTCGGGCTCTGCAGAGCTGCCGCGAAGCTTATTTA
Organism: Eumaeus atala; assembly: GCA_017140195.1. Taxonomy (NCBI): domain Eukaryota; kingdom Metazoa; phylum Arthropoda; class Insecta; order Lepidoptera; family Lycaenidae; genus Eumaeus; species Eumaeus atala. The sequence goes on from JAFELO010002621.1 coordinate 2,987, forward strand.
GCGCGTCGCGTCCGCCGACATCGTGGAGGACACGCCCTCCGGTTCGATGTCGGAAAGCACAGCAGCCGCAGCAGAGGACGAGCCCCGTGGTGTCGGCGAGCAGGTGCTGGGAACGTTGCTTGTGGGTTGTGGAGGAGATGGTGATGGTGACGGCGACGAACTTGCCAAGGCCACCATCTTGTCGGGCCATTCTTCCGGTGAGGACGCCGCGCGCTTTTGGGGGCGTAATCTCTCCAGTTCCTCCTGAAAATCCTCCATCCTTTGAGGAGTGGGGAAAAGTGGGCGTCTTACGATTACTCGGTCTTGGTTGTCACTCTTGCGTGGCATGATGTGATCCTCCGTCGGACTCGCTGTCCACTCCCCGGACCTTTTTTCACAAAAGGTCGGGGAGTACGTCGCGTGGTGTGGCTTCGGACCTGTAGAGGTCTGCTTGGGTCTTGATTGTACACACTATACACTAACAGACTATACACACTATGTATACAAAAAGAGCTCTGGCTTCGCCCGAGTTCTGAACATGGCACGGAATAGCAATTATTCCGGACCACGTTCCGAACTAGGACGAGAGGGCTGGGGCGCAAGCGGGACGGCGCTATCATCACTCCCTCACCTTTCGGCAAGAGAGAGACAGCTAGCGTTTCCGAGTGCGTAGGAGTGAAATAGAAAGTACGTACGAACCTTCCTTGTGTGTACGCAGTATTCGACAAAGTGCTTAGTTATAGCTACCTAGAGCAATGCTTTATCTAAGTGCTTTATAGAACGCTGCGTAACACACCTTATAGTTAACACACATTAGGAGTAAGGAAGCCGATCTAAAACGCATCGTTAATTTATATTGAAAACCGCAGATTAAGTAAAACGGGCAAATTCTGTTTTGGGACTTTGAACAAACTTTAAACTAGAAGAAGAAGTAAATGTCTAATTTATAGAAGAGGAAGACAAATAATTTTGGAACTTAATTTACCTTTTGGAGTTTTGAGAGTGATCTAAGAGTTAACTTGTTTTTATTAAATAGATAGGAAGTAACTTTCAATAATTAAAATATTGTCTATGTGCTAGACTACAATTTATCTGTTTTTAATTAAATTCCGTGGTTTTTATAATTCTGATCAAGTATTTACACCGGTGTTCGTTACTAACCTCTTCACGATGGGGGACGATGATTTTAGTAAACTTTTACAACAAGCCGAACAACTTACAACAGAAATTGAAGGAAACGAGGAATTGCCAAGAGTGGAGCGGTCATTGGGCCAAGTTTTAGAAGCTTCCCAAGAACTGTATTCAAGAGTGATCCAATCAGGAGCCAACGATATTCAAGCGTTAGTGTATTTTGATTATTAAATTATTATTATTGTTGACATAGAGGACCGCAACGAATTCAGTTCTGTAATAAACATATGGCCACATATGCGTAAATTTATGAACTAGTTATAAAAAGACTAAGTAAATTAAGAAATGTTTGTTGATACTGTATGTATAGAAATACATAATTAAACTAATATGAGTGTGAATTTTAGCTTTTATAAGTTAACAATCTATTAAGCGGTTTGGCATTAGCAAAATAAGTCAGAGCTAAGGGAGCATCAATTCCACCTCTCGCTCTATCAAAAACTTTTGTGACATATTTAATGCAACCCCTTTTAACATAATTTATGTCTCACATTTATTCCATAGACATCTCTTATTTGGATCAAAAGGTATTGACTTGCAACAAATATCTCAAAAATTGGAAACATTATCATCAAAGAGAACGTTTGAACCACTTCAGCCAATTGCTGACTCAGACATAGAAAGTTTTCTGAAAAATGAAAGAGAAAATGCTATATTATCTCTTATAGATGAGGTTAACAAAAATGTAAGTATATTGACAATTTATCAGTAATTCCCAAAAAATTCAATCTGTATGTACTATAGACAAAATCACATAAACAAATTACTATTTCTGTAGGTTATGTGTTGTAATGTTAAAATAATATAAATAAATTAATAATAAGTGAAATAATAATGTATGAAAATAACTTATTTCAGTCCTTACAAACTACAGAAGATCAAAAATGGGAGCATATGTTATCTGAATGGAATAAAGATAAAATAAAACTAATGAATGCAATGATTGGCCCATCACAGAACTGGCTTGACTTGAAAAAGATTCCAGAACCACCTAGTATTGCTGACACACCTAAAAAGTTTGGACACTCTATGTTGGATAATGTGGAAGCCGCATATGCAAAACAAGTACAACAATACAATAAATTAATTATTCAAGGTGCCAAGTCAAGAGTTGCTCTTTATCAAAAATTTGCCCAGGTCGCAGATGAATATACTGATCCTGTAAGTATTCATTTTCTTACATAAATTAATAATAAAAGGTGATGGTTATTGAAAATATACAACAACAACACCACATCCTCATTTCAACTCCCTAATGGGGTAGACAGAGTGAATGGAATGCCATACATCACAATCCATACATACCTGCCTTGCCTCCTCCATATTCATTACTCTCTTCATACAGAATAAATGAATAATATAATGAAAATATAAAAATGCCCATTTTAGAAAGTAAAAGAAATGTGGGAGATAATAAAAGTAATGGCAAATATACCTACTCTTGTTAGAGAGGAAGATCCATTGAAAGCACGAGGAAATCCAACTTTACAACAGTGCCTTATTTCACAAGGGAAGAAGTATTTGGAGAAAAGGTATGATGTTATAAATATTTGTATAATTTATATTCAATATGTATTATATTTTGTAAAATTTTTGCTCCTAATGGAAAATAATGTAAAAGAATTGATGTTGCGAGTGACTTATTAATGTGTGTCAACTCACAAGATATTTTTTTTACAATTCAAGATTTACCACACATGGGAACTAATGTCACTCTTTAATAGTAACTATTATTATTTAAAAGTAATACAAAACCATTTGCAAATTACATACTCTCTTGACTTTCACATATCCTATCCATTGTATTTGTAGCAGCTGCCCCTGTTTTAAAAAGTTAAACAGTTTTTATTTTTGATCAAAAAATATGATTTCAGATATAAGCAATATATGAGTGATGTGGTCAGAACAAATGCTACTGCAGCGATGAGGGGTGGAGAACCAGGCACTTTCCCTCTAGTAAGAGGGTTTGTTGGTCTTAGAGTTCAAGGGCAGAATATACAGGGGCTTACTGATGGTGTAGTTGAAGATCGACCTTTGTGGCCCATGGTATATTATTGTTTAAGAAGCGGTGACGCTGCGGCAGCCCTACACTGTTTGAGAAAAGCAGGGTAAGTATTTGTAGGCAAATTACGCTTTTCATCATTGGAATTGTGTAATTGGCAACTACCTGTAACATGGTCATACTAAACATCGTAATTATTCTTCAAAGTTAAGTCTGAATGGTTGTTGTTAGTACTGCTGATGTCAATTGCCTTCTGTTTCAAGTGTCAACTTACCTCTATAATACTTTATACGTAAAAACAGAAAAAGAAATACATCAACAAAACTGTTTCTTTCCTTACACCTCTTTCTTTGTAGCTAGGCAGAGAGTAACCAAACATCATGATATTACAAAAAAATGTATCAACTTATTCATACTAGGTTATACTTTAGAACTGATTGTATTTCTAGCAGAAATAAAGGTCCATTAACAAAATTGGAATTTAAGTACTTATTTGCGTTTCAGCCGTGATCATGAAGAGTTCATATCTGCATTGGAGGAACACATCAGAGACCCTGACAAGCCTCTCAGTGAAAAAATACAAACTGCTATTAATTTCCAATACAGAATACAAGTTCGAAATTCGACAGATCCATATAAGAGAGCAGTAAGTACTAAATACTTATTATCGTATTCCAGCAAGCAGCCATTTTTGTGAATTTCTGGCTATTTTACAGTAATTTGATTGTCTAAATTAAATTATTTTAAACAATTCTTGATTTCGACCAACATGTACTAACAATTTTATAACCTATAATAATTTTTTACATAAAAATCTTGGACATCAGGGATCATCATGGATATCATTTGTAGGTGTACTGTGTGATTGGATGCTGTGATGTGAGTGATGAACATTCAGAAGTTGCCCGTACCGCTGACGACTATCTGTGGTCGAAGCTGTCCGTTATAAAACCAAGACTGAACAGTGAGACGTCAGAGTCACTTACCTTTTCTGATTTACAGAAAATGATTTTAGAAGAATATGGTATGTGTTATATTGGCAAAAAATATTGTCTGCTGCATTAAGAAAACTTGCTAAGAGTGTTCAAACCAATTTTGGTACGGAGGTTTTATTGAATTCTATTCAGAATATAGATCCTTGAAATCCATTCAGTATTTTTGTGAAAATCAATCACATGTAGACAGATAGCTTATGAGGACTTTTTAACTTTATAACTACATATGAGACAACTGTATGCCGTAAATAATCTAAGATTTTCTCTGGAATTAAAATAGATAATAATGTTACATAACAATATCTGCATACTTATACATTTTAGCCTAGTCCCGTGCTAAGTAACGAAATTTTATACATTTTAGATATTTTATTATACAAATGCATATATAAACATCCATGACCTAGCCGGGAGTTGAACGCGCGATCTCTGACGTAACACACGGTTGCCAGCCGGTCTTCAGACCAAAATTATTAGAGATATAAAAACATGTAGATGTAATAACGATATATTACATTTTCATCTTTATCCTAAAAAACACCTCCAATTACTACATAAAAAGTAAATCTTCACCGATGTAATTTTTATCAATAGTCACACATACAGAGACAAATTACAACACAATATAATATTAAGGTTGATTGCAGTAATGTTTCTTTTCAATATATTCCAGGTGAAACACACTATCATGCATATGAGAAACCTCTCGTCTACTTCCAAGTGTTAGCTTTGACTGGACAGTTTGAGCCGGCTATAGAGTTCCTGTCGCGGATCCCAAGGTAGATAAAATAACAAACTTTCCTAAGCAAATACTACGGAGTGATTTCTTACTGAGTAAAATTGTTTTTATACATAAAAATCCAGGTCAATAAAAAAATTGCAAGGCTTATGAATTAATTGTTAGCATTTGTTAAGATCCTTATACGAAACATTCATTACGCATATTTTTTATGTGAATGGTCGTTTATAGAATAATGTTGCTGGTGTAGTGGAACTCCTTCATGTTCACCTCTATAATTCTATGATAAAACACAAAGCTCATATGTACTAGTTGATTCGCATGTTGATGTAATTTCAGGTATCAAGTGCACAGTCTCCATATGGCTTTGGCGCTACACGACGCACATTTGTTGGGAACGCCTAGAAATGTGCAAGCGCCATTACGTAAGTAACTCCTCCTTTCTCCTTTAATAGGCCTGAGTATAATATAGGCCTGAGATACATTAATTTTATAATAATATCTCAGGTATATAAATTATACGCATAACAAATGGACTGACGAAAAAATGATTCCTACATATTAGATAAAATTAACGATCTCATTATCCAAATCTTTCTTCCGTTGCTCTCCCCTAAACATGCCTACATATAAATACGTGGCCTTTACGTTTCACCGGCGTTATGTGAGGCACAGGTGGCAATGGGTCATGGCAGACCATTTCAACTACAATGGGGCACTATTTTTATCATCCATTCATTATATATTTATTAGCTCATCCTATTTTTTTTGTATAGGGGGACAAGCGAGCAACCGCAGCCTTTCTATAACTACCGACGCCCACGAACATGTGCATACTTACTATGCTGATGTGTTGCCCTCCTTTCCACACCCCCTCCTCCTAATGGGCCACCGGCTACTCACAAACCGCACGAAACGTGTCACTTTACAGCCATACCAATTGTGTAGTGAGCATTGAGTATTACAAACTATAGAGGAAATTCTAAAAGTTCTAACAGGACTATCTTTCTGTGTGTTCCACCGGACCGGCTCGGTCGTATGGATTCGGGCGCAACTCTCTACGTTTAACATAACAAAGTGAACACATTACAGTGTCAGTTGATACGGACGACCCGGTGCCGCTGCGGAGACTGAATCTGGCGAGACTGATACTGCTCTTTGTGAGAAAGTTCGAGCTGACGGACACTTCCGACGCGCTGCACTACTACTTCTTCTTGAGGTACAGCCAATGTCTTATTACGCCATACATCAATTATTACTTCGTCTTGAGGTACAGCCAATGTCTTATTACGCCACACATCAATTATTACTTCTTCTTGAGGTACAGCCAATGTCTTATTACGCCATACATCAATTATTACTTCTTCGTGAGGTATAGCCAATGTCTTATTACGCCACACATCAATTATTACTTCTTCTTGAGGTATAGCCAATGTCTTATTACGCCACACATCAATTATTACTTCTTCTTGAGGTACAGCCAATGTCATATTACGCCACACATCAATTATTACTTCTTCTTGAGTTACAGCCAATGTCTTATTACGCCATACATCAATTATTACTTCTTCTTGAGGTACAGCCAATGTCTTATTACGCCACACATCAATTATTACTTCTTCTTGAGGTATAGCCAATGTCTTATTACGCCAGACATCAATTATTACTTCTTCTTGAGGTACAGCCAATGTCTTATTACGCCACACATCAATTATTACTTCTTCTTGAGGTATAGCCAATGTCTTATTACGCCACACATCAATTATTACTTCTTCTTGAGGTATAGCCAATGTCTTATTACGCCACACATCAATTATTACTTCTTCTTGAGATACAGCCAATGTCATATTACGCCACACATCAATTATTACTTCTTCTTGAGGTACAGCCAATGTCTTATTACGCCACACATCAATTATTACTTCTTCTTGAGGTATAGCCAATGTCTTTTTACGCCACACATCAATTATTACTTCTTCTTGAGGTATAGCCAATGTCTTATTACGCCACACATCAATTATTACTTCTTCTTGAGGTACAGTCAATGTCTATGTAGATAAACATATGTCTAAGGATTAAAACCCTCTCCCGATTTTTAGAAGGAGACATCTCCCAGAAGTCGGTACGGTAGGGCACAGGGCCTGCAGTGTAGCGTATAAACGTATAATTTCGGGACAAGATAAAGAGGCGATAGCACACGTTTTCTTTCTCTTTTGTGTCCAGTTATGTTTCGTATATCTAAAGAAGTTCTACTTCGGTTCTGTGGTCTAACGCACACTCGTTTTATTTATTTATTTCTGGTCAAGCTTATTTTTTTCTGTCATGTAAAATTCTAGAAACCTGAAGGATCCCAGTGGCAAGAATCTTTTCATGTGCTGTTGTACGGACCTGGCTCTGGAGAGCCGGGACTATGATCTGCTGTTCGGCCGGCTGGATCCCGTGACAGGCTCGCGCGGCTCCGGTCTGCTGGATCAGTTTAACAATTCAAACATCGACAGTAAGGTGGGTATGGTAAATTGTTTATGCAATGAGTGATTGTGAATGCATAGAAACACAAAAAGTACTAGATTTCATATGAAAGAGGTATCAATTAGGAAGAGGTGCATAGGGGGAGGTACTGCCATGGACACTACATCCTCCTGTGCAACGGAATTGGGCCGGCACGACCAGGGAGGTACCTCTCGCTCACATAATACCGCATAGGAAAGCGACATCTTCGGTGTCGCGTTTCGTGTAGTTTGTGTGTAGCCGGTGGCCCATTGGGGGAGGGGAAAAGGAGTTTAAAAGAGAGTTTAGCCCCTATTCTATAAAAAAAATGAACTTATATTGTCATATAAACAAAAAGACGTCAGTGTGTTGGTACATGAGGGAGCCACGCTGACGCCCGAAAAACACCATGCGAATAAATTCTTCCTACTTATTCTTCGGTATAACTCGAAATGAAGCTAAGCTGAAAATCCAATTTAACTGTAGTTAAAAATTAGTAAAAACCTTGTCTATTATGACGCATACGACGAAATTATATTTTATGTCATAGTTGTCTAAACAATGTCATCCAACATAACACGCGAATATTTTATGTCACACGCTGTAGTCAACTCCAGACGATAAGATAATTTGCAAATTTCCATTTGTTACACTTTGCAGGTGATTGCTATGAATGTCGCCGAGCAACTTGTCAACAGAGGTCTTTTTGAAGATGCCATTACGGTGTATGATATTGCTGGGGTGAGTTTTAAGTTCCTCAGATGCTTGGTTCCTCAAATCCTTTCTTTATTTACGTCTTCTACTCACCACATAGGGGTGGGCTGTATCGTATGATCCTTATCCCCGTATTTTATTGTAAATTAGTGAAGCCTCAATTCATTACGGCGAAACTCTAATTATCTTCTCTTTCTTTTGAAAAGCTGACTACATATTTTGTTCTTTTTTTACGACCGCAGGATCTGATTACAGGATTTCATAAAAATGATGGCATTGTCTGAATTTAATCATGTTTATTTTTATGCAACATAACCGATTCGATTGTCTTATGTACTATTGTGTAGTACGGAACAGCATAGTATCACTTAACGCTAATATTATACGAACGTGCTTGACCGATTAAGCAGCAATGTCGATTTCTCTTGTAGAACATGGAAAAGGTTCTGGAACTGTTCTGCGTGCTACTAGCGCAAGTGGTGGGCGGCGGTGGGTCGGGCGCGCTGCGAGAGCGGCTGCACGCACTGGCGGAGCACGTGTCGCGCCGCTTGCGCACCGACACGCTCGCTGCGCCCTCTGCGCCGCTGCAAGACGCCTACCACAAGCTGTGCAAGCTCTGTACCTTCTTCGACCACTGTAACGCCGACAACTACGAGGCGGCGCTAGAGGTAATAATGATTCGGCGAAATCAACAGCCCGGTCAGCTTTATTCATCTTTATCATTATTTGGGGATGTCAAATTCGTGGATCAACGTTATGAACAAGCGGTCGAGGCAATATCCACTTCATATTTGAACTTCGATTTCATTAAGTTCACCAACAGGTATTGGAATTGGTGAACCATAACATGACAGTCAAATTTTGAATAGGCCTCTACTAGTCTAGTACACTGGTACATTTGGAAGTATGGACCTATAATTGCCAAATATCAGACAAGTCAATTAGAACGAGCTACGTTAAGTGCTTGTATGCATATCTTCTGCTACGCATGAATTGGGACAAACAAAACTTTAGGAGTAATGCTACATAAGGGGATGTAGTGCACTGCATAGTACATGACACTACATCCTCTTATGCAACGGATTTGGGCCTGCACGACCGGGGTGGTACCTCTCGCTCACATAATACCGCCGTAAAGTGACATCTTCAGTGTCGCGTTTCTTGCGGTTTGTTAGTAGCCGGTGGCCCATTGGGGAGGCGCAACGCATCGGCATTGTAATAATGTGGATGTTCATGGAAGTCGGTAGGCGTAAAGGGGATCCGAATATTATATACTACTCAAAGCAAAATAGGGCCCACTAAGATTTTTTGATGTATCATGAAAATAATAAAGACATTAATTAACTTGTTTAACGTATGTAATTTCAAAATAATGTTATTGATTATAATGTAGGCTAACAATTGCTTAAAACAATGAGCATTAATTGTTTTTTATGTTCATAATAAAATTGGACATTTTGAATGAAAAACATGAACAAAAGGAATCACCGGAAAAAGACAAACTACTATTCTTGTCACTTTTGTTCCTCCTTTATAATAACGAGTATGTCCTCCTCTCTTAGCAATACACTCCAGAAGCCTCGTATGCATACTCTGGATTAAATTCCTCACGTTTTCATCTGGAATCTTCTCACAAGAATCTTTTAAAGCATCAATCAGCTGCTGTTGGTTGTAGACCACTCGCTGTGCAAATTGGATCACTTGAGGCCTGATGACGTCCTCGATGTTCTGCAATTACGGTACCCGAATTTAAAATGGTGAGCTCGGTTTTAACGTGTAAACTAATCCCACCCCAAACCATTACGTTGGGACCACCGAAACGGTCAACTTCGTGAATGCAGGACTCCGAAAACCGCTCGCCGCGTCGTCTCCACACTCTAACACGCCGATCATCATTAAGAAATTTTACTTTGCACTCGTCTGTAAAAAGCACCTCGCCCCACTGATTTATACCCCAGTTCAAATACTGAGGATCATAATCGGTATGCATTGAACCCTGCTCTGAGGAATTCGACAAATCGTTTTCTTGACATTTGCTGGTCTTCGTTCAATCGATTACGTATAGTTTGATCACTGACGCGGGTACCGGTTGTCAGCCGTAGGTGGTGTCGTAACTTACGGGCCGCTACTGTACGATCACGACGAGGACTTAGTTGGATGTACCGATCCTCATGAGTCGTTGTTATGCGAACTCTACCTGAACCAGGTCTCCTGGCAACACTCCCTGTGTCTTGGAAGCGATTCCATACATTTTGGACAGCTCTTCGAGAAAAACCCAACTGCAAACCCACGTAACGCTGAGAACGTCCTTCTTGAATCATAGTTATGGCTCTGGTTGCTGTAATTGTATCCATGTGCCTTCCTACTGGTGGCATGATTATCGCGAGATGATCAATGAATCAATTAAAATTGAAAAAGTAATACTTCTTTCCTAAAATAACCGGAACAAGTTAATAAGACAATCAAAGAAAAATATTAGAATAACATCCAATTATTTTTTTCTAAAAATGATGGCCAATACGTTCAAATTAGGAACACGAACACATAAAAGAAAAAAGGCATAAAAGAGATCAAACACCAAAGAGTTCGTAATACGAATATAATGCTACTTATCAGATACTTTCAGTTTACTAAATTGCACTTAAATGTAAATAAACTAGTGGCCCTTATTTTGTTTTGAGTAGTATGTATTTAAAAAAACGCATATAGCAGTATGACATACCAATGTTAGATAGGTTTGGCCTGTGCGTAGCGTTAAAAAGTTTCACATTAAAATGAATATCCATATTATTAATGATTATGTAGAGCCTGCGTGAGTGCGAGCTGGTCCCTCTGCGCGCGGAGGAGCTGGAGGCGCGCGTAGCGGGCGTGCGTGCTGCGCGCGGAGAGCTGCTGCGTGCGCTGCCCGCCGTACTGCGCGCACTGTGCCACCTGCTGCTGGCACAGCGACAGCGCCTACGGGCCGCGCACGCCACCGCAGCCAGCGCGCCGCATGTCACCAAGGTACCACTCGCTTTTTCTGTGTAACATCTGCATGTGCTGCACACTACGAGACACGAATGTTACACTTTTTTTAATTACCCGCGCCCATCATACAGTAAAGTTTTATTTTATAGGGAAGTAAACAAGCATTCGAGGTTATTCTGATGACTAGCGACGTCCATAAGCATCCTCACGATAGCTATGTAGATGTGCTGACGACCTTTCCTCCTCCTCGCAGACCGGCTACACACGAACCACACTTAATGCGACACCTGCTCCGAGAGGTACCTCCACGGTCGTGCTGGCCCAATTCGGCTACAATACAGCATGGTACTAACTTCTACCTACTACAAAATACCTCTTTCGTGGCGTAACACAACTTTTTCTTGAATGATCTTCACACAATATTTTCACTCAGAGTACTGTAATTGGGCTTTTAGGTGAACGGAGTACTCCTTTACCATTTAATTTATCAAAGTTATTGAAATCAATCAATGCTACCAACTTGAATCTCTGTAACATTATGTATGTGACTTCTTTTTACAGCAAGTGGAGTGGCTTCGAGAACAGGCGGATGTTCTGAACACGTTCGCCGGTAACATCGCGTATAGAATGCCCGGAGATACCTACAGTCAGTTGGCTCAGATGCAAATCCTTTTACATTAGATTTTTGTGCTTTCTTTAAAAATATTATTTTAATGAAATAAAACTATTCTTAAATATGACTTGTTCTCTTTGCCTAAAGAGTAAAAATGGGACCCTATTACTAAGACTATGTTCTCAGCAGGTGAATCTCATGAACCGTGATAACTAGACAACTGACTTTCACAGATTATGTATTTCTGTTGCTGCTACCATACTAAGAAATAGCTTAAATTACTCATTTACGAAAACCTAACGGAAATCTGAAAGAAAAAAGGATTGTCCTTGTTGGAGAAGGCAGTTATTGAGGATTTTGGAGAACCCCAAAATACATTTTTTTAGGGGTGAACCATACAACTATTATAGTGTTTCGTAGCTAAATGGCAAAAAACGGAACATTTATAATTTGGTCATTGAGAAAATAAAGTGGCGGCCCCACTCCACTCACACTCAACAGGTCACTAACAAAATGTCTCGGTCCCTTCCTATTGATCTTACGAGGTGGTGTTGTATTTCTAATGTCATAATAACTTTGTTAAGACAAAAAAGGAAGTAGTAGGCCACTGAAGTACCTGTTAGATACGACGCTGTTGTGTTGCGGTAGTGACCCCTCTTAAAGAATTAGAACAACTTTTGTTACATATTACATGTCTTTATTGTTATTTTTCAAATGAAATGGTTATATGTAAGTTGGTTTACGGACGATATAATATAACGTGATAATGATTCTCTAATTGGTCTGACGCACTAACAAGCAAACTGACACAATAAGAACGAATGTTACAGACAAACAGTTTTTTTTGTTAAGGGAACTGATAATTTCTAGAACAGATAAATTTCAAGAAGATTAATAATTTTATAAAGCAATATAATTGTTTATCATAGAAAACTAAAAAGTTTATATTAGCACTGCTACTAAATTAAATTGAATAGCCAGTGGCAAATCTTTAGAGACCTAATGACAAGAACAAGAAGGACGGTATGTTTTTTTGTTTGACTCTTGTGTGCTCACATCCCACCATACTAACGATAAGTCCCTCCTGAAACCTGGACACAATTGAACTTGACGTTTATTTTCTTTCTACATTTATAGGCCAAAAAATAATTAGCCCGATGCCTTTTATATTCAGCAGGTAGGGTACATACTAATTATGTTTATAATGATATGTAATAAATAAAAGGTATATAGCATACTAATATAAATTTTATAATAATTTTATACTTGTTCAAGTTACATATCAATTTCATTGAGCTCACTGTTGACACGACCTGAAGAGCTGTTTTCATACAATTCAAGCATAATTCTTTGTGGGTTATCTATTCCTTTCTTATATTTTTCTCGTCGCATAACATGATTGCTAAACCATCTGAAACAAATTTAAAAAATTAAAATAATTCATAATTATTTATTTATTTACTAAATGTTTTGTGCTTTAGGGAAGATGCTGTAGAATTTGTTCTATTCTTTTATTTACAAGTATTTTATATGTTAGTTTTTTTATTAGACACTAAACCAAAATATCATGAAATTGTTATTTGGTAAAAAAAACATCAAAAAATAATTTTGCAAAGCTTTACTTATGTCTAACATACTGAAGTAAGAAATTTTAATTTCTAAGGTTATTAAAACGTTTTAATAACATATTTAAAACGCATAACATGCGCTATATATTGTCTAATAGTGCAACAAAACATTGCATGCTATAAATAATTAATTGGCTCATTATTACATAAAAATTGCTGGTCCTATAAGAAAATATATGTATAGAAAAATTAGGAAAAATTAATTCCTTTACTTATTCAAGCTAAAGGAATGTTTTATATCTAGTATCCCACCAAAACTGAGCATCCTTCATCCCACAATCCAACTGCTTAACGCAGAGGCACTAGCAATCACATACAAAAAACATTTTTACTAAACTTCCTCTAAAAGTGGAAATAAAATGTGGAAGGGTTAGTAGTAGATAGATAAATCTGGATAAGTATATATACTATATAACACTTTTACTTTTATTATGAAGTATTACCTACATGTACTGATGGTTTCTGGTAAGGTTGTTCTGCTAAATTTCCAGCCAAAGATGTAGAATCGTCTCCTAAAAGTGTAAATAAAATGTAAGGTTAAGAGAAATGTATATTGTAGGTTTTTAGTGAATTTGACGGCCGGCTGGCTCAGTTGGTAACGTGGCGGTTAGTCCGGCAGAGGCTACGGGTTCAAATCCCGCCTAGGTCATGGATGGTTTATATGTGTATTATATGTATTTCTATAATAAAAATCTTAAATATATAATATTTCTTCAATCTATAAAAATATTAAATATATATCCGTTGAAAAGTACATGTAACACAAGTCCTTACGGTACTTAGCACAGGGCTAGGCTAACGTGATCAGATATTATTATTAATATCAGCATGGTCTGCTATTGATATAGGAACTTCTTGCTATGCAATATACATAAAAATACAAAATTTGTTACATAAGTTTTTAACATGACTATTACCTGTACACTGCAATGTTCCCTCCAATTGTTCCGCTACATTGAAGTCCAAAGAAGATGCAGATGGTTCTAGTTAAAAGGAAAAGAAAGCGAGAAAGAGATACCTAGAGCAGTGACAGTAAAATATCTAGGCGTTACGCTCGATAGGTCGATGAGCTTCAAGAATCCCATAGGTAACGTTCTGAAAAAGGCACGGCATGCCCTTTTCAAACTATATCCTCTCATTAACAAATAGAGCTAAATGGCGAACACACATAAGCTCAATTTGTACACTACATGCATACGACCGATCATGTCGTACTGCAGTGCAGCATTCGCGCAGATAGCCCCGACCCAAATAGAACATTTGCAGAAAATGCAGAATAGATTCTTGCGCATGGCCACTGGATGCCCGTGGTACATTCGTAACATCGACCTACATAGCGATTTTCACTTATCATCGATAAAAGGAGCTGTCTCAGAAGTTCTTTGAATGTGCTCTTAATCACAAAAACAAATTAATCGTTCAAACGTCGGCATACGACCCGACGTTAATAACCGATTCCCTTTACCGTCGGCCGAAGCACGTACTGCACGACGCCGACGACGCGATAGCCATAGCAGTTGCTAAGCCAGCCCTTGTACACAAGCGAAAACACACCCAGGCACGCATCCGCAGTAAAATGCCAATAGGGCCAACTTACGGATGGCAGTTTTTAGTTGGTAGTAGCTATTGCTTCACAACCTGAACCCGACAGACACTTGACACCCCCTTGCGTCGGCTGGATGGTACATAAATGCGTTTTTCCTGCTAGAATCAATATCATACCCACCGCTCGTACCGGTCGAGCAATGAAATCTTACAAATGACGTATAAAATATTTGATGAAATAGAATGACAAACTCACACACCGCTTACGGAAACGAGCCCGGATTCGAATCCGTAACTTGAGAGCTAAAATTTGTAGCAATAAAAAACGCGACTGTAGAGAGCTCTAATAATAATAAATAAATCAAGTACAGGGCTCTCGTGGATTTGTAGCGCAAACCAAACCCTCCCGTCAGAGGAGGGGGTGAGGAGGCCAGTCTCCTCAGATAAGCCAAACATTAAACGAGCTCGTGCGCGCGCCGTCCCACTAGTGTGGGTAGGGGGACCGTTTCCCCCTTTTCGGTCCCAATAATAATCACCATAGGGTACCACCATAGGTCCACAAAAAAATTCCGGTTTGTCTCTTTCCATCTGCGGGAAAAGAGGGGCGGTCTGTCCCTCTATCGTCTCCCTAAACCTGAAGACACAAAAGTCTTTTGTAGTCATTCGAACTGTTAAGGTTCCAAAAACGCCGCCAATCAGTAGTAGGTACCTCCAAAAAATAAAATTATTTTAAAAATATAGTTTAATCAATATTTAAGTGTACATTAAGAAATTTATCATGTCACCATTAGAATTCTATGCTTACTGGTATTAGAAGTCCAAAACGTAATGTGTGTAAGTCAAAGCTACATGTAATACTTTTTTTTCTTTGATTTCTTTTTATCAGATTACACTTAGGCTTGTGATTGTGATTTATGATAATTGTGTTGATATAAAATATATTACCTGAAGGGCTCCACACTCTTGTATTTTCTACATCGGCACTTTGATTCATCTGAAATTGGAAAAGATCTATGATGATAAACTGTTTCAAGGGTTAATGATATTAGTAAATATAGTATAATATAATAGTAAGTATACTATGTGTGCTCAATCATCACAGAAAAATAAAAGTTTAATAGTTTATATATTATTGCAATAATTTAATGGAATACCTGTATGATCCAACAATTTTCAGTAGATCACAATTAATATATTTTCGAAGTCTTTTCTCACAATTTGGGAATTTTTGTAATAACGTAGTTACTCGCTTACTTAAGCAAGCTGGTAGAGAGCATTTACGATGAGGCATATTGAATAGCTGAAAAAACTTTTTAGCTATTCAAAACTTCAAACGTTTATTTTTTCATTTACCAAAATTCTTTCAAATGTTTTTTTTCCGCTCAACACATGTGATACAAGTAAATGTGATAAAAAAACACATGTGATAAAAAAAAAAAAACAAAATACGTCGGCACTATTTGAATGCATGCTATTGGTTGTTTCGTGGGTCATTGGTTTTATTGGTGGATTAGAGGAAGCTTCATTTTTGGCCACGGCACGACACAAAAGGGGGTAAACAATTGTCAAATATATTAAGATTACGCCCCGTGAATTCAAATGTAAACTCTTGGTTAGAATTTGTTATCATTTACTATTATGAAGATGACTGACAAGAAAGATGTTGATGTAGATTTAAATAATTTACACCGTGAACTAACATGTATTCTTTTCCCAGCTTTGGTTAAAAATGACGATAAAGCGCTACAATGTATGGGTGGTATCAAAACAATATCACAGGTTAGTTTTGTATATTGATCCGAAAACGGTGTTGTAACTAATTAGCTTCAACTATCAAATATATGATGCTTATATATTGTTTAACTTCATAGATGCATTCTCAATCAAACAAAAAGCGTCTTGGTATGAGCTTTCAGTATGAAAATCCTTTGATAAAAAAAATTTATGCTGATGCTAAAGAAGTGTCTGGAGTAGTTCTTAAAATTAAAGTTAAAAGGAAAAAGATCAATAACGAAGAAAGAAGAGAAGTGGTGTCTACAACTGTACTGGGATCTGTTAAGAGAATTTATAAGTTTGAGTGTAAGTTCATGCTAGATAATGTCATGTACTGTTTAGTTAATTTTTTTATAATCCTGAAATACTCAACTTCTGTAGAACTTATTTGACATAGAGATTTAGAAATGAAGGAATGTTATTATTTCCCTAGAAATTGCTTTGGAGTCCATTTTTTTATTACAAAGTATATAATGCTGGCCCATCTGCCATCTGATATTTGGAGTGTGTGACCAGCCCACTGCCACTTCAGCGAGCTTATTCTTCACATGATATTGGAAACTTTCTTTGTCTTATGATTTTGTTATGAATTCTATCAGACAAAGAAACACTCAACATGGCACTTTCAATAGCCCACAGAGCTACCGCAACCTGCAGACCAGTCCTAAATTAAGAAGCCATGCCCGGGGCGAACGCATTGGTTCAAGATTTTTGTTTTCGAGCCCTGTGGTTGAGGCAAGTGTGAGTTGTGAGAGTGAGACGAAGTTGCCAGAATACTGCCCAACCCAACTGAATCCTTCTATCAGCTTCCTTCTCGAAGCTATGTCTACTTAATTACAAAAACTTGCATTTTCACTAAGGTTCTAAAGTGGTGGCTGCGTTTAGGTAACCAAAGTGTTGGTCGACTGTTCACCAGGTGGGAAGACGATCTCCATGCAGTAGCTGGCCCGGGATGGATGCAAGTAGCACAAGCTCGGCTGTCTTGACATTAATATATAGATAATGATAGATGCCTATATCCAGCAGACCGATGGGGGCTGATAATGATGATGACATAATGCTGATGATTCATATTAATGTTATACATGCGAATGTCCATTATTATCTGTATATCTGTATGTCTCTTGAGAAGAAAATTTATATGTAAAATTCCAAACTTGTGGATGTATAAAGTAACAACCAACGGCCGATTGACTACTATCATATTGATACCATCTTTAAACTTAATCAGGATAAACTGGTTTGTAAACTCAGTTTGTTTACTCATGCACTTACTGTATTTTGTAAAACGAAAATTCAAGATATTTTTTTACACTTATTATATATCTAAAAAATGTATTGTATAACTTGAATAAGCCAAATTTGACTATATTTACGCTTTTTTATAAGGAATGTCCATATCACCTTAAATAGCTAATTCTATAATTTTATTTTAAAAAGTTTGAAATGTATTTTGGCAACCATTACAGAATTTAATTAACTCTTGCTATATTGAATGAAGTTCTGTAACATATTGTAACATATTGCAACATTTGTTCTTCTGTTGTAGCTATTAATGATTTCCAGTATCTCCCTGTAGCACCCAGCGTACCTGGAGGTAATCAATTTAAGTGTATATTGGAAGAAATCCTGCCTAATGGAGTAGATCATATATCCACAATATCGTATGTATTCTTTTTTTTTACTTTGTGTAATTTGATTTACTTATCTATACATTTATTTTAGTCATGGGCTATAAAATTTCACACCAGTAGGACAACAAATCTCAAAAAACTGAATGTGAGTAAATGTGAAATAGGGACCACATTCCATGCTGGGTGTTATTTGATCTTTCCAATTGTGATATATAGCTGCACACGTCCAATATAGCTACAATGGTACAAGCTTTTACTATGCTGCTACTCTAATCTGCACATATTGATTACAATGATGTTCTTTTTCTGTTTCTGTAATTACATTTATAAATATAAATTGTGATTTTCAGGAAACCAACACCTACGTTAATTTTGCCTGCAAACTTTACAAGATCTGATAAATCGATAAACTACTATTATAGTGATAAGAGATTAAGCATAAAAGATATTAAGAGTGAGTCTATTAATCAAGATGATGGAGCAGATACTCACAGAATGCGCAGTGATCGTTCTATTCCAGTAGTAAAATATACATTTAACTTAACGGATGACTTACCAGTGGAGCCAAATGAATATTTTGTACAACAAAAAAACTCAAAACTAGTTTCATACCCACAACTACAATCGGATTACGAAATTGTTACAAAGGTACACTGATTAAGACTTTATATTGTGTTAACTTTATTTATTTGACTTCTGTACAATATAACCATAACAAAATTGTTACAAAGGTACACTACTTTATATTGTGTTAACTTTATTTATTTGACTTCTGTACAATATAACCATAACAAAATTGTTACAAAGGTACACTGATTAAGACTTTATGTTGTGTTAACTTTATTTATTTGACTTCTGTACAATATAACCATAACAAAATTGTTACAAAGGTACACTGATTAAGACTTTATATTGTGTTAACTTTATTTATTTGACTTCTGTACAATATAACCATAACAAAATCGATAGTAATGTCATAGTCAGAAAATATACCACAGGTAATTTAGATCTTCGTTGTCGTGTCACGTGCGATTTTAGTAGCCGGTGGGCCAATGGTGGTACGGAGGAAGGGAAGGCAACGCATCTGCATAGTAATCATGGATGGTCAAGACCATTGGTAGTGGTGAAAGGTCTCCGATTTCTTGTTTGTCCTCTACACAATAAAAAGTATATACACACATACTTTGCATCCAGTAAACGGTATTGGAGATTTGACTGGAGATTTAAGGGGTGAACATGGCAAATTTTATGATTGTACATTATATACATTTTAGATGTTCGATGAGAGGCCCATTTGGTCTATGAATCATATAAGGTATCACACCAAAATCAAGATGACATTACTTAAAATAATTCTACCTTGTCTGGCCATTTACATGAGGGAGGGACCATGGAGGATGATGTGGGTCAAATTTGGATATGATCCAAGGAAAGATCCCAAAGCAAGAAAATATCAAACTTTAGATTTTAGGTTAAGGCATGCAGGTATGTACAAGTCAGGGGTGTTTTTGTATTGTTTTGAATGTGACATATTTATGGATACTGTACACTATCTCGAAAATAGACTTTATTATCACCTCGTATATAGTCTCGAATTATGTCCGACAGAATTCGAGAGTAAGCGATAATGCGAGTGGCAGGAGGTTGGTCGTCTTAGTGTTCATTGATAGAGGCATATGTCCAGCAATGGACTGATAGTGGCTGATAATGATGAAGATGATATAGTCTAATATACTACTGCTACATTCAACTGCCTGACAATAGCGAATAACAAGGAATATGAATTATCTTGCAAGTTTAATGTCGTATGTTTTAATGTGTTGTAGCCGGTGTCCATGCAATGGTGGTGGCTCGCGATGACACCGTGCACGTGAAGAAGACAGACCGTCTCAGAGTCACTAAGAAACATAACACGGACGACGCATCCGAGGAGGTCAGCGAGTGTACCGTTGGCTTTCGTCCAGGAATGGTCCTGACGCAGCGCCAGATATTTTACCAGGTGCATGATTGATTTTCACTTTTGATACGAATATTTAAAAAAAAATATGTGTGCAATCTCGAAACTTTTCCTTAAATTAAAAATAAGGCCAACAGTGACTCACTCGGACTCGGTGGAGAGTAGCAGCAGTGGCAGGAAACAATAAGTTCCAATATCACTTAAACTGCCAAATGGACTGCGATCGATGGTTTTTATTGAATTATTATAATATCTTTTTTTTCGGCGGAGACACTTTACCACTTTCAAAGTATTAGCATAATCATAATCAAAGAAGAAATACCTATTGGCACCCTTAAACTTTTTTTTGAAGAAAAAAGACGAGGGACGTCATGTCATGTTATTGCACCCCTGATATATCAAGTAATGTCACTACACCCCTGGTATATTTTTGAAAATTATACATCTTTTTGGAGCGGTACACGAAATACACGTACATACCCTCCAAAATTCAATATACAGTACCCATATACACAGTACCAATCTCCGAGTAAAAAGTCTGTGATATACGGACGGACAGACACTGATGGAAAGACTGGGATGATGAAATTTCAAGGGTTTTAAGCCATTAAGCTACAAAACACTCATAATGATCTTGTTATCTATCCTGTTTACGGTGCGATTTAGCCTCAAGGAACTGTTTAGACGGAACCGACGAACTGAGTTGGCAATTGCAATTTTTAACAGCACCGCTAGTAACATTGCGTTAGGACGTGCCGAAGACACTACCTGGCAACTACTGCTGAATGATGCCGCAGCAAAGATAATGTAAATTAGTTACATTCTCTTTGGCTGTCACTGGCGAATATTTTCTCAAGTTTTGAGGGACTGAGGCTAATATAGTGCTGTACCTGTCGACAGTACTGCGACATCGAGCTGCCGGAGGTGGCGGCGGCAGTGGCGGCGGCGCCCGCGTACTCATGCCACCACAAGCTGGGCTGGCTGCCCGCCGAGCTGGACGACGCGTGCCGCGACCACGTGTTCCGCTACGCCAAGCAGGCGCTGCTCGCCACGCACAACGCCGATCTCAAGCTAGAGGTAACGCGACACGCTCGACCCGACTGTAGGGAGAGAGCATTGTTTTTCAGGCGCATCTTCTAATAACAACGGCCTTTGGTAAAACGCGTTACCCGATTACCCTGCTCCTGTCATGGATGTCTATGGGCGTAGGTAGTCATAAGAAAGTTCCAACTGCCCGTTTGCCTATGAATAAAAAGATAAAGAGGGTCGAAAATTGGGAGATATTCGGAAGATAGTATATAGCCCGGGGATACTTAGAATAGAGATTACGTCATCGTCATGTGAAAATGGCTGAATGGATTTTGATGCAAACCTTACTAATCTGACGATTAAATCCCCGGTGGGTTGAAGTCAAAAGGTGGTTTGTATAGAGTTTACGTGGGCGAAACCGCGCAGCTAGTTTGATATAAAATAGAATGATCTCGGATGTTCCAAAATGTAGTAAACCGGCGACGTTTACGTTACGTGACGTATTAAGAAAACATTATTTGATTGCAGCAAGTAAGCAGCGGCGACGATATCAGCTCGGACGACGAAGCTAATACCTCGATGATCCTTGAGGTGGGGGACACGTCGGCCATTAGCGACGAGCCGTCCTCGTTTAGCCTGGCGCAGAAGCATTTAAACCCTCAGTAACACCTACCTACCAGGACTGGCCAACTTATCGATAGTCTTTTGTCAAAGTTCATCATCAGTCAGTATCATTGTTCATGTTCATTTGGTCTTGCGTTGGAACACACTGGCGGCAACTGCGCAAAAGAGAACATTGCCCGGGGGGTGCCGTTCCGATTTCGCCTCAGGAATGTTTGTTGCGTAGTGTAATGAGGGTTCACAGTTACGCTCACTAAAGTGTCCATAAGAAGGATGTCTCTTAAAAGTGTCATAAGAGGCTTATAGAGACTACGTGTATAAAAAGTGTCTATAAGTAGTATAAGTCCAGCAAGACAATTTGGACGGGCTGAAGTAACATGTAGGCGCTCGGCGGCGTTCACACTACTACTAGATTCTTCGCCTGGCCCGCTCCTGGCCTCCACGGACTCGCCACTTTGACTGCGCCTAGTTGACAACTGTTGCCAATACGACATTTATTGGCGTAAATTTTCATATCATCCTCATTGAAATGTGACCAATTCAATGATAAATTTATATACGTTTCTTACATTTGCTTATCTGGCGCCCCTGGCACAGTTCTCACGGCCGTGTCACGTACCGAGGCGATGTGACTGTTTGAATTAAAGTAAATATTTAGTTTATTGAGTCACTACTGGACATCTCGCCCAGAGCCGGTTACACTTAATGGTAACGTGAATGTTGCTTATTACGTGCAAACTTTGTGTAAATTTCCATTGTAAAGTTCAAGATGGTGTAGAATACATACATAATATTCTCACCAAAGATATCCGTACTATTAATAATAATATAATATTATAAATGTGAATGTCTGCCTGTATGTTGCGCCATTACGGTTAAATTGCTGGACCGATTTTTGATAAAATTTTGTGTGCGTATTGTTAAAGACCCGAGTTCAGTGTTTTGTTTTAGATCAACCTGTAATGGATTATTATTGGGGTTTGTTGGTATAAAAATCATGTTGTTAGTAACCAGATGCTATAGTGCACAAGTTATTGGTGCTAGAAATTTATAATTTTGCATGGGTAAACACATGGGTAGCTGCTACTGAACGATGATGAATTCACGGGTACTATAATTTACTTCTCGATACGTCTGTTACCCTAGGGCCTAGACTAAAGCCCGTGTATAATTAAGTAATAGACAGTTCCACGCTGCATTGCACCCAAATTACGTGAGCGGAGAGTTCTCGCTAACAAGATAGCGCCGTACGTGACGACTACAATGATGTCGAGTTTCGCGTGGCTTGTGAGTTACCGTGGCCTATTGGAGGAGGATTGAACATCATTAGTAGTCACCAAGGTTAGGACTGCTTGTTTGCCCTCACGACAAAAAAAAACTGGAGTCAAATGAGCCAACCCGCCGCGGCGGTAGGCGGTAGGACCACTCAATTAACCACCCATCGAGTGTTTCACTTAGGGGTTTTTTTTCTTTAATAGAATACAAGGGCAAACGATCAATCGGAGTATTTGACAACTACCGACTCCATTGTAGACATCCGCATAATTGCCATTTACTAGTTTAGACACGGTAAGTTCACAAGTCGGCCGTTCTGCGGCGACACTGACTTCAAATACAAGACCAGCTGACTTCACATCGTTTACAATTTTTTAAATCGACGCTGACTCGTCTTGAATTCGGAGTCAGTTATACTTTGTGTATATCAGACCTAAAAGGAAGGAAGGATAGCTGATGTGTAATGTTAGGCTGTAGTAGCCGAGCGAGCCTCGGTCATGTGTTATGTAATTATACTTCCCTAAGCCTTTGTAAAACATAAAAAAAAATGTTATTCCTTTATTTAGGTTTTTCATTTATTAATATTGTACCTACCTGCTTGTGACAATACACTATTTTTACTGATTTTATCGTGGTTTATTTAGTTAATCCGTTAAAGAACAAATTAATAATATTGAAAATAATAAAATTCGCGTCACCTTAATTCCCGCCGCCGTCCGATTAGCCGAAATTCGGCTAGGACGACATTACTAGTATTATTATTGTATTTATTACTAGCAGCGTCTCGCGGTTTTACCTGTATAACGCAACGCGAGTAGGTATTCGTCGTGGCTAGATGGTAAGTAGTCCATATCCTTCGACGATGCATGAGCGACGTTATTTAGTTAAACCTAATCCCGAATATACCTAGCTACCGTTATTCTGCAAAAAGTCTCGGTTAGTCTCTTACATAGATTTATGTATTAAGCACCGAACTTGTCGTGACCGAATCACGTGACTGACCTATCAGCGCACAGCCAAAACAACTTAACCGATTAAGTACAAATTTATGATACCTACAGGTAACTTTTATGATCTAGGCTAAAATAATATTTTCAAACCCTAAGGAAGTGAAATATGGGTTGCATTTTTTATTTACTACTCGGGCGAAACTACAGGGTGTTGCTTGTAAAATATAAAATTAGGCATCTACTAAACGCGATAAGGTAGGTAAAATGTCCGTTTTTATAAGACGTTTCAACTAAGAAAACAATTACGAATTGCGGACATGTACTTTGAATGAATGACTGAATGGATATAACTTTATTTATATTATTTATATAAATTCTACAGTTATACAAATTTTGAAAACAATAATAATGTTGTATATTTCGAAATCGAGAGCAAAATGGAAACCTACCTAAATAAATAACGCTACAACAAAATCCTAAGTAGATACTTCTATGATGCGTGTACATAAGTACAAACATATTTATATTGCGAAATTCTTTGCTAAAGGCAGTGAACTATTATTACTAGTACTTAGGTGAATTGTAACTCAAAGAATTTGAAGTTAAAAAGAAACACTAGTCATAACTGACACTGCGCTGTTTTGGGTAAAAAGTCCGTGATGCAGAGTAAACACGTTATTTCATCGCGTACTTAGGCACTCTTTGTTGGCTACCTTTTAGATAGAAGACAACCGAATGCAGCTGACGTGATCAAACCGAAAAAAAAATATATTTGCCAGTTTCGTTTATTTAATCATTGAACTAATGGACTCCAGTTTGTTTGAATCACATGAAATTATTATCTAGGTGTAAACAAGTGTATCATTTTTACAGGGTCACCTTCGTTTCATATGAGAGCAGCTACCGAGCCATCGACTCATCCGATGGTATCAGCAATCCCATAGGCTATTAACATATTTAAAAAAAACGAAATCTACGTCCTTTGGGTGGAAACTTTGCATGGTCCAGTTTAGACCTCTCATTGGTAATTCTTTTTGTTTTGTTATGAGATAGGGGGCGAGATAGCACGTGGGTAGTGACTACCGCCGCCCGTAGATATTTGCAACACTAGGAAATATAGATCTAGATTTCTAGGAATTATTTCCCTTCCCGCTTTGACCTCCTTTTTCCTACGAACAGCCAGATCTTTCACTGTCACAAACACAGGATGTCTCGTTGTACATATTAATAGCCAGGTGCACAAACATCTGACTAATACCAAGAGTATGGAGAGTTTTAAAAATTGAATTTGGTTCCATACCTACTTTGTGTAATACAATCACAGCGATTCTGTTCTCTCTTCCACCCCATTCCATTTTAATATCGCAAAATTCATTGTGTTCACAAAATGTATTAATCGTGGTCAGCTCTTGCATTTGAAATAAAAAAATAAAGGTCTAGTGTATCTGATATCTGAAAAACGCTAAGAGCTCAGGTGAACAATAGGAGATGTTGAATTGTGGTTTAATAAAAGACATTTAACGCGATGAGTCCTTTTTATTCTTGTTTTCCCCTTCTAAAAAGAAATCAAGCAAAAAAGCTTCCAACAAAAACAAGTTTAGTTCCACCAAAAATATCCTGTAAAAAGGGTAGCCAAGTCTCGATGGAGCTGCTTGTATCTCTATAAATTTAGATATCTATGGCAGGGCCAAACCAAGTCTAATATTAATCACTTTGATTTTTTAAATCTAAGTCATACTTATACTTAGATTGTATGTGACTGGGATATGTCAACAAGCAAATGTGCACATAGAATGTTCAACGGCCACGTCACATAAAATCGATGTACCTATAATAATAAAGAAATCGTAGTGAAGAATCTTAAACTTGGCTTGGCTTTGCTTCGATATATCAAACGAGCAGCTCCATTGGGATTTGGCTATTAAAAAAAATTGGGCTATTTTTGCAGGATATTTTAGTCGGACACTTTCTGTCAAGGGGAACCATATACTGTCCCATCAATAGAGGTCTCATTCTATAAGAACTATAGAAACTGTCCAGCCAATGAAAAAACGTGGTGCCCTGTCGCTGGCTCGCTCCGGGATCTCCGGGGCACTTTAGGATATGAGACCGAAGACGCTTGTTAGATTTTAGTGTGTTACACCCAGGGCTGGTGACAGAATTGTTTCCCCGGGAAGCAGAAACGAAGCAAAATGTAGGAATAATATTCAGCTGTTATACAATGACGCTCCTTTCAACTTTCAAGTATAAATTGAGGGCTGACAGACGGTCTCGAGCCACTTGCCTCCAACGGCTCCCAGCCACCTTAACAGTACTCAGTATATTAAGAATATTTAGTATTTAGAATAATAGATGCGGATGACAGCTAAGAATAACGGGACACCGGCAACTCGCAAGCTGTCCTTACACGCAGGATGGCAAGGGTATTTCACTCGTACTCTGTCTCGTTGGCCGGATTCGGCTGTAATAAAGTAATAACAGTATCTCTTAGTAATTAACAGTGACATGCGGCTTTGTAGACGTATTGAGCCGGCATGTTCGGGGACGTCTTCCTCATATTATGCCGCCGCAAAGGGCACAGCTATGTTATCGCGATTCGCGCGGTTTGCCAGTTTCAAGTGGCTTTAGGACGGTAAAAATTACTGCATAACAATTGTACGGATATTTATGC